>CAUYLG010025535.1:0-49065 GCA_963573385.1 Cacajao melanocephalus
ACCCTTTATTTCTTTTTCTTGCCTGATTGCTCTGGCTAGAACTTCCAATACTATATTGAATAGGAGTGGTGAGAGAGGGCATCCTTGTCTTGTGCCAGATTTCAAAGGGAATGCTTCCAGTTTTTGTCCATTCAGTATGATACTGGCTGTGGGTTTGTCATAAATAGCTTTTATTATTTTGAGATATGTTCCATCGATACCTACTTCATTGAGGGTTTTTAGCATAAAGGGCTATTGAATTTTGTCAAAGGCCTTCTCTGCATCTATTGAGATAATCATGTGGTTTTTGTCTTTGGTTCTGTTTACGTGATGGATTACGTTTATAGATTTGTGTATGTTGAACCAGCCTTGCATTCGTGGGATGAAGCCTACTTGCTCATGATTAATAAGTTTTTTTGATTTGCTGTTGCATTCTGTTTGCCAGCATTTTAGTGAAGATTTTTGTATCAGTGTTCATCATGGATATTGGCCTGAAGTTTTCTTTTTTAGTGGTATCTCTGCCCGGTTTTGGTATTAGAATGATGTTGATCTCATAAAATGAGTTGGGAAGTATTCCCTCTTTTTTACTGTTTGAAATAGTTTCAGAAGGAATGGTATCAGCTCATCTTTGTACCTCTGGTAGAATTCAGCTGTAAACCTGTCTGGACCTGGGCTTTTTTTAGTTGGTAGGCTATTAATTGCTGCCTCAACTTCAGCCCTTGTAATTGGTCTATTCAGGGTTTCAACTTCTTCCTGGTTTAGTCTTGGGAGAGTGCAGGTGTCCAGGAATTTATCCATTTCTTCCAGATTTACTGGTTTGTGTGCATAGAGTTGTTTGTGGTAATCTCTGATATTAGTTTGTATTTCTGTGGAATCGGTGGTGATGTCCCCTTTATCATTTTTTATTGCATCTATTTGATTCTTCTCTCTTTTCTATTAGTCTGGATAGCGGTCTATCTATTTTGTTGATCTTTTCAAAAAACCAGCTCCTGGATTTGTTGATTTTTTGAAGGTTTGTGTCTCTATCTCCTTCAGTTCTGCTCTGATCTTAGTTATTTCTTGTCTTCTGCTAGCTTTTGAGTTTTTTTGATCTTGCTCCTCTAACTCTTTCAACTTTGATGATAGGGTGTCAATTTTGGAACTTTCCTTGCTTTTGATGTGGGCATTTATTGCTATGAATTTCCCACTAGATACTACTTTAAATGTGTCCCAGAGATTATGGTATATTGTGTCTTTGTTCTCGTTGGTTTTGAAGAACATCTTTATTTCTGTTTTCATTTAATTGTTTATCCAGTCGATGTTCAGGAGCCAGTTGTTCATTTTTCATGAAGTTGTGCAGTTTTGAGTTAGTTTCTTAATCCTGAGTTCTAATTTGATTGCACTGTGGTCTGAGAGACCGTTATGATTTCCATTCTTTTGCATTTGCTGAGGAGTGATTTACTTCCAATTATGTGGTCGATTTTAGATTAAGTTCGATGTGGTGCTGAGAAGAATTTATATTCTGTGGATTTGGGGTTGAGAGTTCTGTAAATGTCTATTAAGTTCACTTGATCTAGATCTGTGTTCAAGTCCTGAATTTCTTTGTTGATTTTCTGTGTCGTTGATCTGTCTAATATTGACAGTGGAGTGTTAAAGTCTCCCACTATTATTGTGTGGGAGTCTAAGTCTCTTTGTAGGTCATTAAGGACTTGCTTTATATATCTGGGTGCTCCTGTATTGGGTGCATATATATTTAGAATAGTTAGCCCTTCTTGTTGTAGTGATCTTTTTACCATTATGAAATGCCCTTCTTTGTCTCTTTTGATTTTTGTTGATTTAAAGTCTGTTTTATCAGAAACTAGTATTGCCACTCCTGCTTTTTTTTGCTCTCCATTTGCTTGGTAAATCTTCTTCCCTCCCTTTATTTTGAGTCTATGTGTGCCTTTGCACATGAGATAGGTCTCCTGAATACAGCACACTGATGGTTCTTGGCTTTTTATCCAATTTGCCAGTCTGTGTCTTTTGACTGGGGCCTTTAGTCCATTTACATTTAAAATTAATACTGTTATGTGTGAATTTCATCCTGCCATGTTATTACTGGTTGGTTATTTTGCCCTTTTGTTGGTGTAATATCTTCATTGCATCATTGGTCTTTACCATTTGGTTCTTTTTTGCAGTGGCTGGTACTGGTTTTTCCTTTCTGTGTTTAGTGCTTCCCTCAGGAGCTCTTGTAGGGCAGGTCTGGTGGTGACAAAAATCTCTCAGCAATTGCTTGTCCATAAAGGATTTTATTTCTCCATCACTTATAAAGTTTAGTTTGGCTGGACATGAAATTGTGGGTTGAAAGTTCTTTTCTTTAAGGATGTTAAATACTGGCCCCCAATCTCTTCTGGCTTATAAGGTTTCTGCCGAGAGATCCACTGTGAGTCTGATGTGTTTCCCTTTGTGGGTGACCCAACCTTTCTCTCTGGCTGCCCTTAGCATTTTTTCCACTGTTTCAATCCTGGTAAACCTGACAGTTATGTGCCTTGGGGTTGCTCTTCTAGAGGAGTATTGTTGTAGTGTCCTCTGTATTTCCTGTATTTGAATGTTGGCTTGCCTTGCTAGGTTGGGGAAGTTCTTCTGGATAATATCCTGAAAAGTGTTTACCAGTTTGGATTCATTCTCTCCGTCATCTTCCTGTACACCAATCAAGTGTAGACTAGATCTTTTCACATAATCCCATATTTTCCTGAAGGCTTTGTTCGTTTCTTTTCACTCTATGTTCTCTTTTCTTGCCTTCTCGTTTTATTTCACTGAGTTGATCTTCAATCTCTGATATCCTTTCTTCTGCTTGATCTATTCAGCTATTGAAACTTGTGTATGCTTCACAAAGTTCTTGTGCCGTGTTTTTCAGCTCCAACAAGTCATTTATGTTCTTCTCTAAGCTGGTTATTCTAGTTAGCATTTTGTCTAACCTTTTTTCAGGGTTTTTATTTTCTTTGCATTGGGATAGAACATGTTCCTTTAACTCAGAGAAGTTTGGTATTATCCACCTTCTGAAGCCTGTTTCTGTCAATTTGTCAGATTTGTTCTCAGCCCAGCTTTGTTCCCTTGCTGGTGAGGAGTTGTGATCTCGTCGTGGGGGAGAGGCGTTCTGGTTTTTGATGGTTTCATTCTTCTTGTGCTGGTTTCCTCCCATTTTGTTGGATTTATATAGTTTTGATGTCAGCTGCTTGGGGAGGAGGCCTTTCCTTTGTCTTCCTGCAGAGGGACTGCTGGGCTTCCATGAATTCAGTGAAGCTGCTGTGTCTTTTATTTACTCAGGAAAATTAGGCTGGCTTCTGCAATGGTGGCCGCCCTTCTCCCAGATGAGCTCAATCATTCCTGGTTGCTCTCTAACTGATGTTCTGGGTGTGAAACTCTGGAGTGAGAGTTTTTTAGTCTGCTGGGCTTTGTGTGGGGGGAACCCATCCTGCTGTATGGGTTGTTTCCCTGCTTTTAGTTCCCCTTCTTTCTGGGGGGCAGGTAGCTCTGTCCCACCAGCTTTCTGGCTTTCACATCAGCCAGTGCTTCTGCCTAGATCTATGCTGACAGCCCCTGGGGCACCAGCTGAAGTTGCTGTTCTGCCCTGTTCAGGTAGCTTGCTGAGGCTTTTCAGCCCAGCAAAGATCTCCTATTCTGTGGGTTGTAGGGGGCTTGGGTGGAGTGCTGTGTCCGAACTGAAGTCCCAGAGGGGGAGATCCCCTTGTCCTCTGGTCAGTTGCATGCACCTTCTGGGTGGGGCAGTGCCCTGCCTTGCTTCAACTTGCCCTATTTTATTTATACCCACTGTCCAACCAGACCCACAAAATGAACATGGTACCTTATCTGGAATTGTGGATACCACTCGGTTTCTGCATCTCTCTCGCTGGGAGCTGCTTTCTGGAGCTGCTTTTTATTCGGCCATCTTGGGATCGCCCCCTCACACTGCAATTGTTTTTTGTATTTCTCTAATTGTGTCATTTTTAGAAGTTGTGATGGTTTTTTCTTTATGACATCTATTTATCTAAAGATTTTTTTCATCCATATCCTGTATTTTGTTTTAATATCTCTAAGTTGGTTTTCACCTTTCTCTGGTACCTCCTTGAGTAGCTTAATAATCAACCTTCTGAAATTTTATCTGGCTATTCAGATATTTCTTCTTGGTTTGGATCCATTGCTGGGGAGCTTGTATGATCTTTTGGGGATACTATAGAATCTTGTTTTGTTATATTACCAGAATTGCTTTTCTGGTTCCTTCTCATTTGGGTAGATTATTTCAGTGAAGAGGTCTGAAACTCAAGCTCTGATATTCAAATTTTCTTGTCCCACAGGATGATCCCTTGATGTGGTGCTTCCCCCTGTATCCTAGGGATGGGGCTTCCTGAGAGCTGGAGTGCAGTGGTTGTTATTGCTCTTTTGGGTCTAGCTACCAAGCTGGGCTTCCAGGTTCTGGACTGGTGATGGGGAATCTCTACAGAGTCCTGTGATGTGATCCACCTTCATATCTCCCAATCATGGATACCAGCATCTTCTCTGGTAGAGGTGGCAGGGAAGTGAGGTAGACTGTGAGAGTCCACGTTTGTAGATCTGTTTATTGTGCTGGCTTTCTTGAATGGTGGTTATGCTAGCAGTAGTGTTTTCACATGGATACACTCAGAAACTCTGGTTAGCTAGTATCTTGTAGGCAGTGAAATGAGGTATTGTCTTCTCCCACCTGATATCAGGGTCATTCTGTCATGCGTTGCTGTAATGGCCTTATAGGATCCAGCCCTACTGGGTCTAGAGGGTATTCTCTATGGGTGCGGAGATGAGAGACTGCAGAAATAAAGACACAAGACACCAAGATAAAGGGAAAACATGTTGGGCCCAGGGGTCCACTACCACCTAGTACACAGAGTCCAGTAGTGGCCCCGAGTGCCTGGACACTGACTTTTATTGGGTAAAAAGTAGGGAGTAGGGAGAGTAAAGTGATTTCAAGCAAATCACATGCCTAAGGAATGAAGGGGCCAAGGCTTGCAAGTAGCCAAACAAGGGGCCCAGGGCTTGCAAGTAGCCAAAGCAGGGGGCAGTGAGATGCATCAGCATTTTATGTTATGCTTGCCAAGTAAGAACAAAGGCTTCAAGAATTATGCTACTTCTTAATATCTTCAAAAGAGGAACCAGGTGCAGAAGGGAGGGAAAGCAGACACAGGCTGTGGCCAATGTAGCACAGCACCACATAGAGACAATTAAGCCCCTGGGTAGCTGCGGGCTGGGCTGACTGATATCAGTCATTCCACAGGAGGGGAGTGGAGTGTTCTCCAGCTCTCCCAAGGACAGGAGATATTCCCTTCCAAGGTCTGCTGAGTAGAGGGTGCTTCCCCAAGCACTGGCACTACTGCAGAGATTTTACATGCCCTCCAGCAATGCTTATGCAGGTGTGACAGAGGGTTTGGTTTCAGCATTCAACAGGTTATCTCTGCTGATTGCCACCAGTCAATCTGATTGACTGATATTAACGTTTTTGCCTCCTGGCCACAGTCCATAGTGTCCCTGCAACCGGAAGTTCCTAGGTAATCATGCATAAAGTACAAGAAGGCTTTAATCAAGGCTTAATATTCAATAAGACTAATATCTAATCTCATACTTAATATTCAATAAGAGTAATATCTAATCACTCATGACACTTATTTCTAACTAGATTCTTCTTTCTATATTCTATTTATTAGACAGGAACTGGCTGAGCCTTCAGTTTCTTCCTTTGGCACTTGTGAGATTTTCTTCCCATAGGCCTGAATTGGCTGGCCTCCAACCAGCAGGTGGTGCTTTCAAGAGAACAACAGCTGCAGTATTAGAAAGGGGAATCTAAGCTTGCCTTAAGTTGACCAGGGTAAGTATTTTGGTTTCTCAGATGATAGGCAGGGCCTTAAAACTCCCTAGAGTTTATGTTTTGTAATCAGCTACCAGGATGGGTAGAAAAATACTATCAGGTCGGGGAAAATTAGGCAGGTCTGAGCTCAGCCTCTCCTTGGGTGGGGCTTGCTGCAGCCACTGTGGGGATGGATGGTGGTTCTCAGGCCAATGGGGTTATGTTTCAAAAGGTATCTTGGCTGCCTCTGCTGTGTCACATAGTTTGCCAGAGAAGTTGGGAATAGCCGTCAGTGAGAGGCCTAACCCAGCTCCCATGCAGTTGGCAAGGCCAGTCTATTGTTAAAATGTTTTAACATTTTAACAATATTGATTCTTTCAATTCATGAACATAAAATCTTTTCATTTTATTGGTGTCCTCTTCAATTTTTTTCATGAGTGTTTTATATTTTTCATTATAGAGATCTTTCACTTTATGGTTAATTCCTAGGTATTTAATTTTATCTGTGGCTAGTTTTTTTGTGTAGAGTCTTTAAGGTTTTCAAAATGTAAGATCATATCATTTGCAAACAACAATAATTTGACTTCTTTCTTTCCAATTTGGATGCTCTTTATTTTGTTCTTTTGTCTGATTGCTCTAGCTTAAGACTTTCAGTACTATGTTGAATAACAGTAGTGAAAGTAGGCATCCCTGTCATGTTCCAGATCTTAGAGGAAAGGCTTTCAGATTTCTCCCTTCAGTATGATACTAACTGGGTTTTTCATATATGGACTTTATTATGTTGAGGTATGTTTCTTCTCTCCCCAGTTTTTTGAGGGCTTTTAATCATGAAGGAATGTTGAATTTTATCAAATGCTTTTTCAGCATCAGTTGAAATGATTATATGGTTTTGGCCTTCATCATGTTGATATGTTATATCATATTAACTGATTTGCATATGTTGAAGCATCATCTTAGCATCCCAGTGATAAATTCCATTTTGTCATGATGAATGATCTTTTAAATGCATTGTTCAATTCAGTTTGTAACTGTCTTATTGCAAATTTTTGCATCAATATTCAACAGAGAAATTGACCTGTAGTTTTCTTTTTTTATGCGCTTTTGTCTGGTTTTGGTATCAGGGTAATAGTGGCCTCATAGAGTGAATGTAAAAGTGTTTCCTCTTCTTCTATTTTTCAGCATAGTTTGAGTAAGATTGCTATTATTTCTTCTTTAAATGTTTGGAGAATTCAGCGGGAAAGCTTCAGTTCTTGTGCTTTTCTTATTGGCAGAGTTTTTATGATGGCTTTGCTCTTGTTACTTGTTATTCATCTCTTCAGGTTTTGGGTTTCTTCCTGGTTAAACCTTGTAGGTTGTATGTGTCTACGAATTTGCCTATTTCTCCTAAATTTTCCAATGTATTGGCATGTAGTTGCTAATTGTAGCCACTAATAATCCTTTTGATTTCTGTGGTATCAGTTGTAATGTCTCCTTTTTCATCTCCCATTTTATTTATTTGGATCTTTTATTCATAGTTAGCTAAAGGTTTGTCAATTTTGTTTAACTTTTCAAAAAACCAATTTTTTGTTTCATTGATCTTTCATATGGCTTTCATTTCAATTTTATTTATATATGCTGTGATCTTTATCATTTCTTTCTTTTATTAATTTTAAGTTTGGTTTGCTCTTGCTTTTCTAGTTCTTTATGCTGTATCACCAGGTTGTTTATTTGAAGTTGTTCTTCTTATCTGATGTAGGCAGTTACAGCTATAAACTTCCTTCTTAGTACTGCTTTTATTGTATCCCATAGATTTTATGCTGTGTTTCCACTATCATTTGTTTCAAGACATTTTTCAATTTCCATCTTAATTTACTCATTGGCCCATTCAGGAACATATTGTTTAATTTTCCTGTATTTGTAGAGTTTCAAAAACTGCTTGTTGTTAATTTCTAGTTTTATTCCATTGTGGTCAGAGAATATGCTCAATATTATTTTAATTGTTTGAATGTTTAAAGTCTCATTTTGTGACCTAACATATGGTCTATCCTTAAGAATTACCTATATGCTGAGGGAAAGAATGTGTGATCTGCAGCCATTGGATGAAATGTTCTGTAAATATGCATTCAATCCATTCAGTCTATAGTTCAGATTAAGTCTGAGGTTTCTTTGTTGATTATCTGTCCAAAAGATCTGTCCAGTGCTGAAGGTGGGGTGTTGAGTTCTTCAGCTATTACAGTATTGGGGCCCAATTCTCCCTTTAGCTCTAATAATATTTGTTTTGTATATCTGGACACTCCAGAGTTGAGTGCATATGTATTTAAAACTGTTATTGAGTGCATACGTATTTAAAACTGTTATACCATCTTGCTGAAATGACCCCTTTATCATTGTATAGTGATCTTTGTCTCTTATGACAGTTTCTGTCATGAAATCTAATTTGTCTGATATAAGTATAGCTACTCTTTTTCTTTTTCGGTTTCTACTGACATGGAATGTATCTTTTTCTATCCCTTTATTTTCAGTCTACATGTCTCTTTATAGGTTAAGTGTGTTTCTTATAGGCAACAGATCATCGGGTTTTTCTTTTTCCTCTATTCGACTACTGTATGTCTTTTGATTGGAGAGTTTAGTTCATTTATATTCAATGTTATTATTGATAAGTAGGAAGACTTTTGCCACGTTGTTATTTGTTTTCTTGTTTTTTTTGTTTTTGTTTTTTCTTTTTTTGGTCTTCTTTTCTTCCTTCCTGTCTTTCTTTAGTGAAGGTGATTTTCTCTGGTGGTGTAATTTAGTTTCTTGCTTTTATTTCGTGTGTATCCATTTTATGTTTTTTGGTTTGTAGTTACCATGAGGCTTCTAAATACTATCTTATAACCCATTCTTTTAAATTGATAATGACTAACACTGTTTGCATAAATAAACCAGCAAAAGTAATAAAATCTTTATGTCTTACCTTTATCCTTCTGCTTTTTAACTTTTTCTTGTTTCTATTTATATCTTATTGTACTCTCTATGTCTTCAAAAATTGTTGTAGTTATTATTTTTGATTGGTTCATCATTTGGTCTTTTTACTTAGAATGAGTATTTTACACCTCAGTTACTGGGTTATAATATTCCATGTTTTTCTGTGTACTCAACACTACCAGCGAGTTTGTACTTTCAGGTGATTTCTTATTGCTCATTAATATCCTTTTCTTTCTGACTGAAGTACTCCCTTTAGCATTTCTCATAGGACAGGTCTGGTGTTGATAAAATCCCTCAGCTTCTGTTTGTCTAGGAAAGTCTTTATTTCTCTTTCATATTTGAATAATATTTTCACCAGATATACTATTGTAGGGTAAAAGTTCTTTTTTTTCAGCACTTTAAGTACGTCATGCCACTCTCTCCTGGTCTGTAGGGTTTCAACTGAAACATCTGCTGCAAGACATCCTGAAGCTCCATTGTCTGCTATTTGTTTCTTTTCCCCTATTGCTTTTAGAATCCTTTCTTTATACTTGACCTTTTGGAGTTTGATTATTAAATGCCTTGAGCTAGTCTTCTTTGGGTTAAATCTGCTTAGTATTTCATAACCTTCTTGTACTTGGATATTGATATCTTTCCCTAGCTTTTTGTTTTTACACCTTTGAATGAATTGTCTACCCCATCTCTTTTTCTACCTCCTCTTTATGGCCTATAACCCTTAGACTTCCCTTTTGGGGCTATTTTCTAGATCCTGTAGATGAGCTTTATTTTTTAAAATTATTATTTCCTCTTTTGTTTTTACTGACTATATATTTTCAAATAACCTGTCTTCAAGCTTACTAATTCTTCTGCATGATCACATGCGCCATTAAAAGACTCTGATGCCTTCTTCAGTATGCCAATTACCTTTTTCAACTCCAGAATTTCTGCTTGATTCTTTTTAAAATAATTAAAAATATATTAATAATTAATTGCAGGATATATAACTAGTTATTTTTAATTAATATGTAATTACTTTCATCCCTTTGTTAAATTTACCTGATAGAATTCTGAATTTCTTCTTTGCTTTATCTTGAATTTCTTTGAGTTTACTCAAAACAGCTATTTTGAATTCTCTGTCTGAAAAGTCACATATCTCTGTTTCACTACAATTGGTACCTGGTACCTTATTTAATTCATTTTGTGAAGTCATATTTTCCTGGATGGTGTTGATATTAGTAGATGTTCTTGGGTGTCTGGGCATTGAAAAGCTAGGTATTTATTGCAGTCTTCACTGTCTCAGCTTGTTTGTTCCCATCCTTCTTACAAAGGCTTTCCAGATATTCAAAAGGACTTGGGTATTGTGATCTAAGCTGTAACAGCTTTAAGGCACACTGCAAGCCCAGTAATGCTGTGGTTCTTGCAGACTCATAGACATACCACCTTGATGGTCTTGGACAATATCTGAAAGAATTCTCTGGATTACTGGGTGAAAACTCTTACTCTCTTTCTTCTTCCTCCCACACAAATGGATGTCTCTCTCTCTGTACTAAGCCACTGAACACTGAGGGTGGAGTGACACAAGTACCCTTTGGCTACCACCACTAAGACTGTGCTGGGTCAGACCTGAAGCTGGCACAGCACTGGGTGTTGCCCAAGGCCTGCTGTAACCACTCCCTGTCTACTGCCTGTGTTTGTTCAAGGTCCTGGGGTTCTATAATCAGCAGGTGGCAAACCAGCCAGGCCTGTGTCTTTCCCTTCAGGTGATGAGTTACCCCAGGTCCTAGGTGGGTCCAGAGTTGCCATCCTCCAAGAATCAGGGACTAGAGTCAAAAACTTCAGAACTCTACCTGGCGTTCTATTGTACTGTGGCTGAGCTGGCACTCGAACCACAAGATGCAGTCCTTCCCACTCTTCTCTCTCCTTTCCAAAGGCAAAAAGCATCACCCTGTGGTACCACCACCACAGGCCAGAAAGAGTATTGCTAGAGTACCTCCAGTGTTCCCTGAAGGCCCAAAGGCTCTCACGTCAGTTTGTGATGAATACTGCCTGGTCTGGGACTCACCCTTCAGGGCAGTGGAAGAGCCATTAAATCTTTTTTTTTTTTTTTTTTTTTGAGACAGAGTCTTGCTCTGTCTCCAGGCTGGAGTGCAGTGGTGCGATCATGGCTCACTGCAACCTCCACCTCCCAGGTTTAAGCGATTCTCCTGCCTCAGCCTCACAGGTATCTGGGACTACAGGATATCAACAATTTTCCATGTGTCTAATATCTACAACAAAATGGGTATTTATACTGCATAGATTTTCCTTTGCTAGTATCATAAGTAGAAAAATTAAGAATCTTATTCCCATATTTAGTGTGTCTGTATAGTATGTATTATCATTTGTGTATAAAGCAAATAGAAACTACTGTGTGAACAGCAAATTTTAAATTTCAAAGTTTCATTTCACAAAGAAGCCAGTGATTAACTAATGCTTTTTAAATACTGCCTTTGGATTACTATATTATGAAAATGTCTTGTGGAACTACTAAGAATTTGGTATCTGTCTCATCATGTAATCACCTATTTTTAAATTGTCACATTGCATTTTGTTGTAAATACTGCTTATTTAGTGGTATATTTGAAACACTGAGCACATATGGAACATACTCTGGAGACCTGTTTCTGTCCCTGGCAATAACGGGCCCTCAAGATTAACCAGTGTAGTTATGTTGACATGAGCACATTAGAAACGTCCCTCTGCTGCCTACACAACTGACCCCATATTCTCAACCTATCTGTAATCCTCAAGTAATTCACTTCTCAAGAACTCAATTCCTTGCATGGCTGGAGCTCTGGCCAGGGACTGATAAAGCCATAAAATGACCAGTGAAAATAAGTAAAAACAATTTCTTTCAGAATGTAACCAGTTTCTTAATCATATATTTATAGCTGTTCCCTGATTCCTTCCTATGTTATTCATATACAGTCTAAGGTTCACACTAAAGAGCACGTGTAAATATAGTACATTTTAATCAAAGTCTGAGCTGAATCTAATGGACATTTTTTGTGTGTGTCCTGTACACCTGTATTTGCAGCTAAGTATTATTTTTGCTTTTCAAACAATGTCATCAAACAATATGCAACTTGTTAATCAGAGAGCTTTTTTTCCACCTTTTTTCATATTTGTTTGGAAATGACCCATTTTTTACAAAAGTAATATTATAATATGAACTCTCTAAAGTAAAATGGGCATATACATCTTGCTAGACTGGGTATGGCCAACATACAACATGTAGTCTGAATTCCTTAGCTGCCTTACCGTCTACTATAGCTACTTTTCACAGGTGACATTGGATCTTTCTAGGTCAAATCTCACAGCAACACAGTAGGTGGTAACCTATGACATATTCTTCAGTTAAGATCTATCATATTGCATGTAAGCCTTGGCCTGCTCGATAAAACTAATAAATTCCATTTTCTATATCTTTAAATTTCTCCTGAATCTTAGCAATCATATCCTAATAATTTTGTCTCTTTTCTTTGGGCATAAAGTTGTTAATGCTATTATCCTGATTCAATCCATCAACATTTGAACACGAACTATAAGCAAGATGTGAGCTAGGATTTCTTATAAAATGCTATAGCATTAATAAGAATTGTTTTTTCAAAACTTAAAACTTTGCAGTCTTATAGAAGCATGTATCCAGAGGAAACAAGCCTACCACTTAAAGGAAGCCATGTTCTTATGTGAAAATTTTTGGTTATCAAATAATATCAAAATATTGTCATCTTAGAGAGCATCCATCTTGACTTTCTTCTAGTAGAGAATAAGAAACCAAGTCTTAGGAGAAATAAGTGGGTTATACTAAACAATACTAAGAGTTAGTGGCAAAATTATAGAAATGTGTCCTCCTAATTCTGGATTGAGTTCTGTTTTTACTTTACTACCCTGTATCTCTTTGACCCAGTGGTGTTATGTGTGGTGAAACATCAAAATTTTTATTGTCTTTCCCACAGCACTGCACTCATTTTGAGTGGGGAAGGGCAATATATAGATACTATTTTAGACTTTAAAACATGGCAAAAATGTGTAACCTATCCCATCAAAAATGTCCTAAGTTGGTAATGAAATTTAATCATTCATGCATCCACAAACCATTTATTAAGTTCCTGATCTGGTCCAGTAGTGCTAGGCTCTGAGGACACAAAGATGAAAAAGACTTGCTTTCCTGTTCTCTGTGAGCTTATGGTCCAGTGGCAGTTAGAGGACATTAAACTCAAGACTACAAATTAGAAACAAGTGCTAAAACAGAGATATATTATGAGTCCAAATAAAAGGTCCATATAACCCAGCTTGAAAAAGCTGTGGAGAAACCTGGTGACATAGCATTTGTCATGACATGAGCCACTGCACCTGGTTTTTTCTATTATTTCTTAAAGAAAGTGTAAGATAAGCACTCTAATGGGAGAAATGGGTACATACGGTTTTGTTAGAATTAAACTGTCTTCATCAAGATGCCATAAAGAATGTGAAAATTTAAGCCACAGAGTAGAACAGAACATTGTAAGATATATGTCTAACAAATATTAGTGTCCAGATGCATAAAGAACTTCTACAAGTAGTTAACAGAAAGGGAAATAACCCAAAAGAAAAATGGGCAAGAAACATAGACCAGCAATTCACAAATGGGTAAACTACATGGTCAGTCAACTCAGGGAAATGCACGTTTTCACTGTAACCAGGGAAATACAAAGAAAAACTACAGTGAGATTTTATTTCATGTTTGTCAGGTTGGCAAATACTTAAAAATTTGGCTGTATTCAGAGTTCTTGAGGGTATAAACACCTATACCCTGATTCATGCAGCTATTTTGGAAAATAACTTGGAATAACAAGTAAATATGAAGATGAGAAAATCCCATAATATTTCTAGTTATATATCCTAAAGGAATTCTTGAACTCTCGAACTCTTGAATTCTTGAAAATATTATAAATATTGTTTGCTATAGTAAATAAAAGCCAGCCAACAAGAGTGGAAAATAAATTGAGCTATGGTTATATAATTGAGTATTATAAAATACTTGAAAATAAAACAATTGGAAGTATATTTATCAAACATGAGTGAATTTCAAAATCAGAACATTGAGTAGAAAATGCAAGTAAGTGGACATTTACAGCATGATGTCACTTTTGTAAAATTTAAGAACACAAATACCAATAAAATATTCCAAGAATTGAGAAACGAGGGTAGAAATAGAAAATTATATAAGCTTTAATTTTATATTAGAAATTATATTTCTTAATTTGGGTATTGGAAACACACATGAAATATCTCATATGAAAACAAGAGATGTATCATATTTCAGGTAAACTTTATATAAACATTCAGATTTATAAAAGAAACTAGCAAATACTGGTCATAAGAGCTATATGTACTTTGCTGAATAAATTACAAGAGAAGATTAGTTACAACATCTAGTTATTTAGAGTATTAACTGCTACAACATTGTTTATAAAACATTCAGGCAGAAACACTCAACATAATGTTAGATTATAATATAGCGCTTTTTAGTCATTTGTAAGAGCATTCATTTGAAAGTTTCATCAGTCTTCCTGGTTGATAAGCTGAAGACCATACAATTAAAGATCATCATTTTGTTTAGAAGTTCAATAATTATGATCTCCCTGACATAACTTAAATTATTAGGAATTGGCTGTCATTGCCTTTTTTCTCCCCAACTATGCACTATATGAGGAATTCTTCGTGCTTTTTTGTAAGCCTAGACTCCTATAGGAAAGCCATCTCACTACAGGCTGTGGTAGTTTGAAGCATTCCATAATGCCAGCTATGTATGCAGTTCAGGTAGCATAAGCAGCTTTAATCATGTGTAGAGAAATAAGGTATGTAAAGCAGATGGAACTCTGTAGGGAACACGGAGGAAATGAGCTCAAAGTGCAGATGATGTTCTGCAGGTGGTGGAAAATGTTGATTATTTTTAAGCTCACAATTACAGCCCAAAGATGGATGACAAATGAAGCCCTGTGAACAAGTATAAATCATGGCAGGCCATTCTCACCCACTTGAAGAACGATTTGGAGCTTATATGTGTCTTTTTTCTAGGAAAACATTAGCCATGTTATAGGAAGAAGAATATCTGTTAATGCTTGTGTCTCATTGTAGAGATGTTAAAATTCTTTTATAATACAGCTGGAGTTATTGAATATATTTATATCAATACTTAGACAAGCTAATCTTCCCTTTCCTTTTTCACTCACACTGGGTAGAGATGTAGTTTATGGGTATTTGTGAGTCAAGAATTCATCTGTGTGGCAATAAGGAGTCTTCTATCCTGTGTAGCAAGGAGATGTTACTCTTTGATACTTGTTGCTTATAACAGTAACTAGATTTTGATCTTGAATTCAAAGGTGGAGACTAAGTAAATGTCATCTTGGATCCATGACTGACCATTCCTGAGGAACTTTAAACTCTCCCTGTTATTTAAGGATACTTTAAAACATACTGCTTGCTCTTTGTTTAAAAAAAAAATCACTCCAAATATCTGGTACACCACACTGACCTTCTAGCTGTGGTTCAAATATGCTAAATGGACTGGATGCGGTGGCTCATGCCTGTAATCCCAGCACTCTGGGAGGCTGAGGTGGGCAGATCACTTGAGCTTGGGAGTTTGAGACCAGGCTGGGGAACATGGCAAAACCCCATTTCCACCCAAAATACAAAAAATTAGCTGGGCATGGTGGCGCACACCTGTGGTCCTAGATACTTGGGAAGCTGAGGTTGGAGAATTGCTTGAGCCCAGGAGGTAGAAGCTGCAGTGAACGGAGATTGCTCCACTGCACTCTAGCCTGGACAACAGAGCAAGACTCTATCTCAAAAATAAACAAACAGATATTCCTGTTTCCTCTGACTAGAAGATGCTTACCCTAAAGGCCCCGGGGGCACCTCTGTTTGGTCTCTATTCAGAGGGCATATCCTCACTGAGGCCCACCCAACTGTCCTGTTTAAATGTATAACCCACTCTGCTTTTACCTTTGAAGGAGTTAAAATACCACCCCAGGCAGGCGCGGTGGCTCACGCCTGTAATCTCAGCACTTTGGGAGGCCAAGGCGGGCGGATCACCTCAATTTGGGTGTTCGAGACCAGCCTGACCAAATGGAGAAACTCTGTCTCTACTAAAAATACAAAATTAGCTGGGCATGGTGGTGTGCGCCTGTAGTCCCATCTACCTGGGAGGCTGAGGCAGGAGAATTGCTTGAACCTGGAAGGTGAAGGTTGCATAGAGCTGAGATCGTGCCATTGCACTCCAACCTGGGTAACAAGAGTGAAACTTGTCTCCAAAAAAAACGAAAGAAAGAAAGAAGAAAATACCACCCCAAAATATGCCACTTTGGCATGCTGATTGCTTCAAACTGAGCGCACGTGGAGAACAGCAAATGCAGGGAGGAGGTTTTTCTGGGCTCCCTTTACCTACCTTGGGAAGGATCCTTCAAAAGGAACTCAATTGTCAGGGAACCCCTCCCCCAGTAATCTCACCAACCAGAGAAGAAAACAGATCACAAGAGACAAAAAGAAAGAAAAAATCACTTGAAAACTACAACACCCTTAAACTTTACTCATAAGATTTAAGTAGAAAAAGTTGACGGGTCTATGTAATTTTACAATATTGCCTAGGATTTTATAAGTAAAAATCAATTATTTAAATTATAATGTTTTAGTTGTAAGTCCATGTTTATAATTGCATAGCTTCAATTTCAACATATATAATGTAAATTTAAAGTTTTCATAAAGGCAAATGTAGTAAATTTAAACAATGACTAATTTAGCTTTAAAATATGCTCTGAGGGGAAAACACACTGACTTTCTACTCTTCTCACACCAGCACCAGCACCACAACCACAAAAAACAAGAGAAGAGCCTGGAGGTGGACCCTGCACTCAGACTATCCCCTATGCTGCAGGCCATTTGTCTTTCCCCAAATTTATTTACTCTCCCCTAAATTTGGACTATATCCACTCTACTTTCTTCCAGGGGAAGAGAGTATATAAGCTTCGAAATCTCACTGGGCTTTTGGGTATTCGGGTTGCTTTCCTGTGATGTCCTCCTGCAGGTAATAAATTTGTGTATCTTTCTCCTGTTCATCTGTTTCCCTTCAGATTATTTCATAGACTCAATCATCAAATCCTCAGAAGATAAAAGAGGTCTTCCCTCCTCTACATCATCTCTGTTTGTTCCTATAGCTCACATCACCTTCTAACATAGTAAACAATGTCCTTCTTTGTGATGTTTATTTTTTATTATCTGTCTCCCATACCACTTTCCTAAAGGATGATAAACTCCAGGATGTCAGAGAAGTTTGTTTTTTTTATACTTCTGTAGATTTTATATACTGATAAATCTCTGCCACCTAGAATAGTGCCCATTAGTCTACAGAAGTTCAATAAATATTGTGCCGATAATATTCCTTAACCCTTTCTTCATTTTGTTTCCAACAGATCTCTCGCATTATCATCATTGATGATTCCTATAAAAAACCCATTTGAAATGTGTGGCCATGTATGTGGCCAGGTGTGGTGGCAGACACCTATAATCCCAGCACTTTGGGAGGCTGAGGCAGGAGGATTGCTTGAACCCAGGAGCTTGAGACCAGTCTGGGCAACACAGTGAGACTCTGTCTCTCCAAAAGGTAAAATACAATACAATACAATAAAATAATAAAATGTAGTTCATAGGGTTATAGAGCCTGCCAGATAGCTCTATAATCATAAGTTTAAAAAAATACTTAGAAAGTTTTTAAAGGTAAAACAATAAAAGTAATGTTTGAAATTATAGATCCCTGTAGAATTTGACCTTTACTTACAATATTTATAAGATACTAAACTGCAAAGACTTTTAACAGAGCAACATAAAAGTACGTGTAAGGTGCAAGGTACTGCTTAAAGCCACTGTGGTTTTTCTTTTCCGAGATGAACAATAAGATAATTATTCCCTATGTTAAGTGTATAAACTCTCTCCTTATAGGGCAAGCAGAATCATGAGCACAGGAGCTTCCATTTATTGAACAACTTGCTTTATTCCAAGCACTGTTCTAGGCCTTGGGCACGTGAAGATGAATAACACACATTTTATGCCACCAAAGCACTGGGACGAAGATACACAAAATAAGTAATTATGGTACAACCTAAAAACATAAACGTTCATTTTCAGGGACCTGCTAGAGTCATCTAAATAATGAGAGGCAGCATATAAATAATAAACACACTTATAACCTACATCAAATTCTTTATTGTATACAACATTAAAAAAAATTCTTTAGTGTTTAATTTTGTAAATATATTTTTTATTGCTGGGAAATTTTATTTTCAGTTAGCAGTTAGTTTAAACTTCAGTTGTACCAGGCTATCCTGAGAGATTATGCTCTTTCTGACATTGCTACCTGAAACTTTGATGCAGCAGCAAATATACAATTGAAAACGACAGTTGGATTCCCTATTAACAAGCTAAAATTGCCTGAGATGGCCCTCCCTTTCATGTTGACCCTAGTTCACATCACCGTCTGTCCTTTCAAACACGGGAAGATTAAACATGTCCAAGCAGTTTACATCCATAGGGGCACTGTGGGCTGCATTATATGTGACTTTCCCTTGGAGGGGTTATGGCCCTTTCCCATTGCTTCCAACCGAGGCAGGAGGCTTAAAGACTCTTTGATAAGACAGATGAAAGAAATTTACATTTACATTAAAAAGGAGAGAGAGAGAGAGAGAGAGAGAGAGAGAGAGAGAGAGAGAAAGGAAGAAGGACAGAGAGAAAAAGAAAGGAAGGAAGTGTTGGGGTTCACAAAACAATACCCCACAGTGTGGTGGTTTGGCATGCTAAGTGCGTTGAACTAAAGGAGAAGCAAAGTGTCTGATCTTCCCTACCCTGTTTCTTGTTCCCTTTCTGTCCTGAAAGTACAGGGAAGGGCTTTCTCTGAACTTCCCTTGGAAGAAAATTCCCAAATAATCAACCGCTGGAAATATTTAATTTTCCCCACTGACTCAGTCCCTAGTCACCGCAGAAGCTTCCACGGTGAGGAGCCTTAGCAACACAGTCGACAGATCACTTTCCTTCGTGAGGATAATTAGCTAGAAATAACTTTTTAGAGAAAGAAAACCTTGAAGATAGCAGAGTTCACATATTCAAAGGGACTAAAATTGGTGTTCTCAACTTTAATTTTAACATACAAATGTATTTGGTGATTTCACTCATTAAAAAGAAATTCTCAGTGAGGCTTATGGAAATATTAAAGGACTTCGAAATCTAGCAAATTCTGCCCCCATGCAGGAACACTGCCACACTGCTTTGGTTTAGTCCCTCATGTCTCACTTTCAAAGCACTTTGTCAGAAAATACCAATCACTTCCCAACACCACAACGCCAGGCCAGGTGCAGATCAGCTGTGCATTTCCATAGCTTCTCTAACAATCTATGTTGATGTCTGTGTTTACATTGATCACAGTGCCTTTGTAATATATTTGTTGTAGCCACTACTCTGTTAAGGTCCCTATGGGTGCATTTTCGTGGTTTAATCCTTATTCCCTTACAGATTACCTGGTATTGGTACACTACTCCTCAATACATACTTTCTCAGTTAATGAAATAAAATTAAGAATAAAAGAAGTAAATCAGCCATCTGGTCACCTGAAACCCAAATAGACATAGATAGTGTGGCATTGTGTCAAGGAAAACGGAGGCCACAAGGGGTGTGGTTTCAAGGGCAGAAATTTCCCAGTGACATGCCCAACAGGCCTTCATCTGCATCTCCATCTGGGAATTTAGAGTTCTTTGTCTAACTTTCCCATGGGCGGGCTGGGTAGAAAACCCAGGGGAGCTTCCTTTGTTTAGAAAGCCGTCCAAAACCTCTGAGGGAGGAGGCTTTGATTGCGGGCCAGGCAACCAATCCAATATCAGAGTCGAAGATCAATCACTCCAGAGGAAGTTTGGAAAAGCTCCTCTCACTTGACAAGAATTTGAATGGGGTGAGAGTAACTCCAGGGTTAAAATCCCCCCTACTCCCTTACCTCTACAGATTTCCTTCTCTGGGATCCCCTCCCACACGGTGTGGGAGTGCTCTCTCTTTCTCTGCCTAATAAATTGCTTTCTGCAAAACTCGTTGGGTCCAATATTTACTTAACCAGTAAGCTCACAGCACTGCCAGGGCCTCTCTCCCATTCCTGGGGCCAGGGAGCCCAAGAACCTGGGACACCTGGTTACAATAGTTCAGTGCTTAAATAGGATATATCATCATTTTTGCCAAATTCTAAGCTAGCATATCTCTGATTTAGGAATTAAAAAGATCCAGGGGTTCTTTCAAAGAGAAACATTTAAGAAAATAAATCAGTTCTTCAGCACTTTGCAGGAAGGCAGTAAAGTGACTATTAAAATTGCCTTATTTCTCATTGCTATTTCAGTATGTTGGCAACACTAAGGTGATTCATTTATGGTAAGTGATGATTATTTCCATAGCCTAAGGCATTACCACCCTTACTTGGGTAAATGAGAAAGTAAACCTTCTGAGTTTCTATGATTATTATTGTGAAATAAAGTAATTTTTGAACTGTGCTACAAAAAATTATCCAAGAGTTGGAAATGGGCATCGGATATACTGTATGAACGGCTTAGTGAACAGTGAACAACTTGTTTCTTTGGCCTGAGGGTTATCTAAACCTTTGTTAGACTTGCTACTCACTATCCTGGGAGCAACAATCACAGGAGGCTCACAGTTATTTACATTAGAAAGAAGAGAGAGAGACAGAGAGAGAGAAATAGATACAAGGAGAGAGAGAGAGAGGGAAAGAGAGAAAGAGAAATAAAGGAAGTCCTGGGGTCCACAAAACAATACCCCAAAATATGGTGCTTTGATATCCTGAGTGCCTTGAACTGTAGGAGAACCAAACTCTCTCTGATCTTCTGTTTCCTGTTTCTTGTCCCTCTTTTTCCCCTAAAAGTGCAGGGAGAAGCTTTCTCCAAACTTTCCTTTTCTGACTAAGGGCAGATCCTCTGAAAGAAACACAATTGTCATGAATTGTCTCTCTGGGAATCTCATCAATTAGGGAAGAGGAATTTCTATCACAAGAGAGGTGGACACCATGCCCAGACTGTGACTTAGTCAGTCACTTACCTGTTCTTCTGAGGGCTGCTTGAAGACAACTTTTATTACCAAGACGACCTTTGTTCAACATGCATTTCCTTTCCTTATCTCCTATAATTTGTGTCACCACTACCCCTAGAAGCCTCGGGCCCCTATTCCTTTCTGTAGTGCAGGATATTATATAAGCTTCAGTCATCTGACACATTTTCAAGTCCCATATTTTATGGGACTCCATGCATATGTATGTAATTAAAGTGTCTACTGTCAGTTGATTTCATAGGCTCAATTATCAAAAATTCAGAGGGTAGAAAGTTTTTTCATCCCTATAGAAGGAAGAAAAAATAAATGGGCAATGATCAAAATAACTAATGCTAAGTTATCTAATGTGGTCTAGAGGCAGTAGGTATGGTAGGAAACAATGCACTTGAGGTCAGATGGGAGATTAAACCTTTCGCTAATTTGCACTATGAACTTGGACAAATCACTTGAAATATCAAGGCCTTAGTTTCTCAAAGTAAAAATGGAGTATCAGACAAAATGTCCTAAGTCATTTTCATCTCTGAAACCTGAAAATGTCATTCATTCATTGATATTTGTTTCAGAAGCATTTATTGAATACTATTATGGGAATAATATGATGTCTATTGCGACCTATGTGTAGTGAGAGATTTGAAGTCCAAAGAACATGTTTTTGAAGGCGTCAGAGTGAGTCACACCTGAGGGTGGTTTTCGGAGCTTACCTGTGTTCCTTTCCCCAACATAATGCAAGTGCATTCCAAGTGCACAAAGAATGACCCACTTGTGCAAATTTCCAGAAGTGCCAGAGTTGCTGGATTGGTTGGATCCATTATTTACTCTCTGAGAGTACTGCCAGAGAACTATATTCTCCCTTCTAAAACTAGAGTTTCCACAGAGGTAAATGAATTGTGCTTCCTATTCCAAATGAAGAGCAGAGAAGCAAAGTGGGTGGGGCCGAGAAGCTCCTGATGTGGGAACAGAGATTAGCTGACAACATCCTGTTTTATCCCAAAGGAAGAAACAGCAGACAACTAAGGTCATGTCATAAATATAATAAAAACCAACCGGAAGGTACACCCACTGGCTAAACATGGGACAATGTGATCATGAATAAGAGTAATAATTGCAATGAATTGAAGTACATAATGCCAAATAAACATCAGGTATTACTGATTTCCTTTAGAGAATACTAGAAAAAAATTTATTTTGAAATCTTGTAAATTAAAGAAAAAAATTAAACATTTACCCTGTCATTCCTATAAAAACTCAGGATAGTCAACTAGTTCAAGAGGGAGCATTTTTTTTTTTAAGGATAAGTATCCCAAGGGTTTAAAGAACATCGTGATTTTTCAACTGCTAGTAATTACACTAACGGTCATCCATGGCTGCTAACACCACAAAAGAAAGAAAAATAGGCATTTTGGACCTCTTGATGGAAGGATACTGTACCAATTATAAAATGTTATTAACAAACAAATGCAACATAAATCTCATCAAATCTCTAGACCATACCACTGGGAAGATATCAGTTAACAAGACTGTAGGAAATACCACAGGCAGAAGACTTATTTTCTTTTACAAATAAACTGTTAAAATAGGGGGAAGAGAAACAGAGAGAGACAGAGAGACAGAAAAAGATTAAATCTACAAATTAAGAGACTTAAGAAGTGGATCAACTAATCAGCGTGTAGGCTATAGCTAAAGCCAATTGTACATTAAACAATTACAAGACAATTAAGGAAATGTGAACACTGGATATTTAAAGACATTAAGGAATTTTTGTTTCTAGATATGTTACTGTGATTGTGTCACTTTTTTTTAAAAGAGTCATTGTCTTTAAGAGATGTATACTAAAATATACTGATGTCTGGAATTTGCTTCAGAATAATGGCATAGGAGGCAGGAGGCAGAGGTACAAATAAAACAACATTGGGTGTGAGTGGAAACTTGCTGAGGCTGAGTAAGGGGGACACAGGGCTTTAAAGCGCTCTCTCTAATTTTGGATATGTTTGGAGGCTGATCACTCAGCATAGGAAAAAATCCACATTTCTAATAACATTCAAGGAATTACTACAATTCATAGTTATGCCGGAAATTTAAATCTATTTTCCACCTCTAAATAAGAGAATGACTACCCCATGTTATCACCGTGACCTATATCACACTCCTCAAATTTTTAGAAAATAGGAACTGATTACAGTAATCAATGTGCAATAATCAAATGTAGTTTAGGGGAAGTGAACATTTATTTTAGGGACATAGTATTCGCAGGGGAGGGAAGAAATGGAAAGAAAAGGGAAGGGAAGGGAAGGTAAAGGGAGGAGGGAACGGGCAAGAGAAAAACAAAATGCAACACAGGATCCTGCAGAATGTCCTCTCGGCCAGAAAAGGTGGAGCAAAGGCAGACAACCAACAAAAGAGAGGGAACAAGACTTGGCAGAAATCAGGAAACAATCGCTGGCCCACCTCCTCTTGGCCCAGTCCTCCAACTAAGAAGGCTTTTCACCGGTTTAAATGGATGGGAAATCAAAGGAAGAATAATATTTCACAACACATGAAAATTATATAAAATGTATATGTCAGTGTCCATAAATAAAGTTTTATGGGAGCTTGGCCATGCTGATTTGTTTACAGATTATCTCTGGCTGTCATTCTCTACAAAGGCAGAGTTAAAGAGTTGTGACAGAGACCATGTGGCTCACAAAGCCTAATGTTACTAATATTATTTATTGTCTGGCTCTTCGCAGGACATTTGCTGAACCCCTTGACAAAAGTAACAAGCAAAAAAGCAAAAAGAGGAAGAAAAATACTTTTTGCTCTGTAGAACTTTTAAGCCTCCTAGAATGAAACTGAGAAATGACAGTCAGTTCCAAAGGAGTGATCAAGTTATGAGACAGATCAGTGGAGGATGAAAGAGGAGGATTTAACACGCCCATGAGCAGGGTCTGTTCCAATTTCCTGCATGAGGAAAGCATGGTATTCTAACTATAAAAGTTCTTGACAACCATTTGTAATTTCTTGTGCAGGTATATTTACATTCTGAAATTTAGTTATCTCATCAGTTATTATGAATAAGGTTGTTTTCAAATATTAAAACTTCAAGAAACACTTCATGGTATTATCTAATTGAATTCAAGTGAACCCTAATATACTGCATTGAATAATACCATCCCCAAATCATGTCCACCTGGAACCCATGAATGTGACCTTATTTGGAAATAGGGTCTTTGTAGATGTAATCAAGTTAAGATGATATCACAGAATAAGAATGAAACCTAATCCAATGACTGGTATTCTTATAAGAAGCGGGGAATTTGAAAACAGACACACATGGGAAGAATACCACGTGATGAGAAGACAGAGGCTGGAGGTATGCGGCCACATGCCAAGGAACTCCAAGGACTGCAACCACCAGAAGCTGGAAGAGGCAAGGAAAAGTTTTTTTCCTAGAAACTTCAGAAAGAGCATGGTTCTGTGGACATCTTTATTTCAGAATTCTGGTCCCTCACACTATGAGAGAATAAATTTCTGTTATTTTAAGTCACCTAGTTGATGGTATTTCTTAATCTACCAGTCAACTTTATGCACCATGATAGCATTTAACCCCTGTTTTGTGTTCTAGGTAAAAGATGGAAGCATTGGAGAAGTTTTTACAACATGGCCCTTATATATAGGGACAGTTTTCTTTAGCCCAATGTATTAGTCCATTCTCAAGCTGCTAATAAAGACATACTTGAGACTGGATAATTTATTAGGAAAGAGGTTTAATTGACTTACAGTTCAGCACGGCTGGGGAGGCCTCAGGAAACTTACAATCATGGAGGAAGGGGAAACAAACATGTCTCTCTCCACATGGTGGCAGGAGGGAGAAGTGTCAAGCAAAGTGGGAAAAGCCCTTTATAAAAAAAATCAGATCACATGAGAAATCACTCACTCTCACAAGAAAAGAATAAAGGTAACTGTCCCCATAATTCAATTAACTCCCACCAACTTCGTCCCATGAAATGTGGAGATTTTGGGAACTATAATTCAAGATGAGATTTGGGTGGGGACACAGCCAAACCATATCACCCAATGATAGCAGACATAACAAAATATTCTCAGTAAGCTAACAGGGTAGGGCTTATGCACTGATAATCATAATCTAAGACATGTGAGAGGCTTACAAATGAGGACACTGAATAGAAAGGCTGTAATTTCACCTTGGAATACTATGCAGCCATAAAAAAGAATGAGTTCATGTTTTTTGCAGGGACATGGATGAAGCCGGAAACCACATTCTCAGCAAACTAACACAGGAACAGAAAATCAAACATTGTATGTTCTCACTCAAGCAAGAGTTGAGGAATGAAAACACAGGGACACAAGAGTGGAACATAACACACTGAGGCCTGGTGAGGGGTGGGGAGGGAAGAGAGAGAGAACATTAGGACAAATACCTAATGCATGCAGGACTTAAAACCTAGATGACAGGTTGATAGGTGCAACAAACCACCACGGCACATGTATACCTATATAGCAAACGTGTACTTTCTGCACATGTATCCCAGAACTTAAAGTAAAATAAATAAATCAATAAAGGCTGGGTACGATGTCTCATGCCTATAATCCCAGCACTTTGGGAGGCTGAGGCCGGCAAGTTACAAGGTCAGGAGTTCGAGACCAGCCTGACCAACATGGTGAAAGCCAGTCTCTACTAATAATACAAAAATTAGCTGGGTGTGGTGGTGCATGCCTATAATCCCAGCTACTCAGGAAGCTGAGGCAGGAAAATCATTTGAACCGGGAGGTGGAGGTTGCAGTGAGCCAAGATCATACCACTGTATTCCAGAGCCTGGGTGACAGAGTGAGATTCCATCAGAAAGAAAGGAAGGAAGGAAGGAAGGAGGAAGGGAGGGAGGGAAGGAGGGAAGGAAGGAAGGAAGAAACGAAGGAAGGAAGGAAGGAAGGAAGGAAGGAAGGAAGCAAGCAAGCAAGCAAGCGGGAAGGGGGAATCCACCCACATCGGCCTCCCAAAGTGCTGGGATTACAGGCGTGAGCCACCGTGCCCGGCCCAAATAATATCTTAAGAGATGAAACAGGGAAAAGAGACTAAGTAAGAATTCAATAGGATGGGTAGTTCTCAGGAAATAGATTATGGTAATAAATACTAACAGGAAGTATCTTCTTAGGGTGAACATGGACAGTGTCAAAGCAACTGATGTTTGAACTTGTCCTAAAGGATCAAAAAGTAAGTGATGGAGGATGGAGCTGGATTGGGAGTGAGGAGCATGGGTATGTGGGACAGAGGAATGTTCTAGATAAAAGGAAGAGATGGTACAGATGTTACTGGAAAAAGGTCCCAATCCAGACCCCAAGTGAGAGTTCTTGGATCTGGTGCAAGAAAAAATTTAGGGTGAGTCCACGGAGTAAAGTGAAAGCAAGTTTATTAAGAAGGTAAAGGGATACAAAAATAGCTACTCCATAGGCAGGGCAGCCCCGAGGGCTGATGATTGCCCATTTTTATGGCTATTTCTTGATTACATGCTAAACAAGGGGTGGATTATTCATGAGTTTTCCGGGAAAGGGGTGGGAAATTCCCTGGAACTGAGAATTCCTCCTTTTTTAGACCATATAGGGTAACCTCCTGACATTGCCATGGTATTTGTAAACTGTCATGGTGCTGAAGGGAGTGTAGCAATGAGGACGACCAAGGTCACTCCCATTGCCATCTTGGTTTTGGTGGGTCTTGGTTGGCTTCTTTACTGTGGTCTTTTTTATCGGTGAAGTCTATTTATGACCTGTATCTTCTGCCAACCTTCGATTTCATCCTGTAACTTTGAATGCCTAATTGGGAATGCAGCCCAGTAGGTCTCAACCTCGTTTTACCTTGCCCCTATTCACGATGGAGTTGCTCTGGTTCTAATGCCTCTGACATACAAAGGTTGTAAGATGAGAAACAACTTGGTGAGTTCCAGAAAAAACATAGGGCTGAATGAGATGGGTCTCAGGCTGAGGTTAGCAAGAAGCCATTCTGCACAAGGGTTGAGGCCCCAAGAAGGCGTGTGGATACCTAACGCAAAGGATGATAGGAAGCACTAAAAGGTTTTAAGCTGGGAAACAAAATAATCAAATTTCTGTTTTTAAAAGATCACTTTGGTTGTTACATGGTGAATGCATTGGGGTAGGTAGAGGTAGAAGATCCTGTAGCCCTAAACATAGGTGAGAGTAGCTACAATTGGGGTGATGGCAGTGGACATAAGGTAAATAAGTTTAAAATATATTTGACATAACTTACAAAAATCAAAGTTATTGATGAGTTGTATACAGCAGGTAGTGAAAGAGAATGAGAAAAAGAAAAGGAGAGAAAAAGAGACAAGTGTGTAGGATGACTGCCAGCTTTTTATCTCAAATGAATAAATGAAAGAACACATTTTCCTGGTGGAGGGATCAAAAGTTTCATTTTTAACAAGTCAGACTGGAGATGCCTGAGAGACTGTTAAATGCTGATGCCTGGTAAACAATGAGATGTAAACATCTGGAGCTTAACAGATGTGGCTGTTGGAGGTGGAGCATGAAGACTGCATCTAGTGCCATATGGAAGAAATGGAAGAGATGACCATCAAAAAAAAAAAATTTAGACATCAAGCCAAGAGAAGAAAGCCCAGGGTAAGGCCTGGGGAACTCCAACTTTTGAAGAGAGAGTCTTCAAAGACGACGGAGGTCAACAAAATCTTGTAAGATCCTCACAGTTAGACATTCTGTACTCTCACTGTATCGCCACCACCCTCTCTATTCCAGACTCAGCAACTACAGCTTCTGAGGAGGGTCTCGGGACAGGCAGCAAGGTAGAAAGGTAAAAGTGCCACAAGAATTGTTCAGGTATAAAGTGCTGTGCACGCAAATGATCAACTGCTAGCTGTAATTGGAAAAGCATTTTGAGACCTGAGATATGGCTATAAGTTATTATGGAAAGCAAGATGAAGAATACTCTTCACTAGATCATTTGCTTCCATCGAATACATTATTTCAAATGAGATGATGTACATCAGTAGGGAATATTTTAAGCCACCTAACGTTTTTAAATGTCCCCATAAAAATTCTGAAACTTTTTCAATTTCTAAGTATAAGTTACATATCGGATAGAGTAACATTTATATCCAGACCTGCATAATATTTCCCAAACGACACTTCTTTGGAGATTGGAAGATAAGGCGTAACAATACAATTGCATGCATAAATTGGTGAATCATTTGAATGCTAAGGTTAAGGGATGATAAACAGAGATCAGGGCTACTAAATCTAGACATGACTCACAAAGCTAGGAAGGACTTCATAAAAGGATTACTGACTATGGCTGTTAGAGGAGAGTGACACATTAAGAATAGAGAAAATATACGACGACATCAATACTCTTTTTATTGAAGGAGAAGATCCTGACATGTCTGCCTGTCTTAGTTCCCTGAAAACACTCTTGGTATCTGCCTCCACTCTGGACTTGGGCCCCATGCAGAAAGCGAGGGGGAGGAGGAAAGTTTGGTTTTGCTTTGCTCCTCTCTCTGCTATCTTTCACTCTTCTTTTCACAACAGTTTTATTTCTTCTTTTTGACTTTCATTCTACCGTTTTTTCTTCCTTTCTCCTCTCCAATCTCTTCTCTTTCTCCTTCCTATTTATTGTGCGATAAGAACTTTGTTTTTACCATGCTCTCTTTTTTTACTACATTGCTTCTTATTTTAGCGATTACCTTGGTTAATCAATGCTTTTGATTATGATAAAACCTAAGTTTAGTAGTTCAGGAAAAGTTTTTCTAAAACCGCTATCTTGCTTAGAGTTTCTAAAAGCCCAGGCTCAAAGCTGAGTACAGTCTACAGCCATACAACCCTGAACATGCCTGGTCTCATCTGATCTCGTAAGCTAAGCAGGGTTGGGCCTGGTTAGTACTTGGATGGGAGACCGTCTGGGACAACCAGGTGCTGCAGGCTTTAAAAAAGGAAAAAAAAAAAAAAGCTGAGTACAATAACAACTCTCAGTTGTAATGAATATCCAGTAGAACTCAGACTCAGATCTTGACTTGGAAGGGGTGGAGAAGGCAAAAACCCAGAAAATGAGCAGATCAGATAGTATTTCAAAGCATCTTCTTGCCCCGAGAGCATGACTTAGAAATCTTTATATATGCTAGTTGTTCATTCATAAGCAGGTATTCAAGCCCCTCATCAAAGGCTACCTTTTTGATGAATAAAACCTTGATCACTGGTATATGGTGAGATCTATGAAATGTATGTTATGCCAGCCAGAGAACTTCACCTGCTACCACACAAGCTACTGCCAGCTCCTGAAGCCACAGCCCAAAGCTGTAGAAGATCAAACCCAAGACACTAGAGGGTATGGGGGCGTGATGGGGTGCACCTATAGTCCCAGGTACTAGGGAGGCTGAGGCAGGGAGAGCGCGTGAACCTGGAAAGTGGAGACAAAGATTGCAGTGAGCAAAGATCGCGCTACTGCACTCCAGCCTGGTGACAGAGCAAGACTCCATCTCAAAAAAAAAAAAAAAAAAAAAAAAAAAAAGAAGCCACCAGAGGGTGGCAAATTCTCTCTTGCTCACTTGCCTTGTGAATGTTGAAGTTGTAGGAGTGAATGTGGGAAGTGGTAATAAAATATACTTTCACATGTCTACACCAACCCCCGTGTCTGTCTCTTCATCTTTAAAGCAGAGATAATAACAGTACCTGCCCACTTCATGAAGCTGTTTTCAGGAATAAACGGGTTGCTACACAAAATTCACTTAGGAGAGAGCCTGTTTTATACCAAGCCCTCAATAAATGGCAACAATGATTATAATTTGGCCTTCCTCTTCCTCTGCCAGTCTTTAAAATTTCTAAGAAACAGAGAGATATTAAAGCTGGACACATACTGAACAGTCTGAAGCAAATGTGATAAAGTTGCCTTCTTCAAAAGCTCTTAAATCTTGATCTCCCAGAATGCCTTATCTCACACAGTAGGATTACAGGTAGAATAAATGACAACAATGATAGTAGTAGCCAACTATGACCCCAAGTACTGTTCTAACCAATTTCTCATTTAATCCTAACACCTCTTTACATGATAGGTCCTTTAAAATTGTTATTTTACAATTGAAGTAATGGAGATTTTTAAAGGCCTAAATAATCTACCTAAGGTTAAACAGATAGTAAGTGGTAAAAGAAGGATAGAACCCAGATCTTTTTGACTGAAGAGACTGTGAAATCAATCAAGTAGCTGAAATTAACAATAGAGCCATCCAATTCATTTCCTAGGTTCCCAGAGGAAGAAGAATCAGTACCTTAACCAACTTCCTTGGCTTATCCAGGCTTCAATTTCCATACTGTAAATTATGCTATACATACTAGATGATCAGTAAGATTCCTTCCATCTCTGAATCTCCACAGTTCTGTTATTTGGCCACAGGAATAATAAACAAATGAAAAAAAAATGAGGGAAGGCCTTTTTCACCATTATTGTTTTATCCTTTCCCTAAAATTATAATGTCTGTTCCTTTTTCATTTCTCCTAAGTGAAAGTTGCTCTGCAAGGTTGCCTCAAGGGTAATGTTTGTTTTGTGAAAGTTATAGAAGATAAAAATATGTAGGTAATAATATTCGGTGTGATGTAATTTTAATGGAAATAATGTTTTGAGTACGGTTTAATCTTTTTTTTTTTCCAAGTCTTTGCCTTGCATCCTGCAGCTATGCAATATGTGAGCTGTGGGGATGTCTCTCACCTTCATAGCAGCAGGATGTGACCGTTTGGAAGAGTTTCTCTTGAGCAATAGATAATTTTGGCTTGAAGTAAGCCTTGATCAAAGATTACACTCTTCATTTGTCCTTAGGGCCTAGACCTGGAGAAGATATGAGGGGCTTAATGAAAATTTCACAGTAGGTTGGAAAGAAATTTATCCTCTATTCCTTGTTATGCATTTTTTTGTTCTTGTTGTGAAAATGTGGATTGGTAGCAGGATGTAGTGTGTTGCAGATATCATTTTACATTTTCTAAACAGTGAAATATAAAGAAAACAGTTTGAAGATGTTGAGAAAAAGGCAGTAAATTTGTTAACATGAATTGAGTCATATTTCATAGAATCAAGTGTATTTGAAAAATACAGAAAAGTATAACAAAAGAATAAATTGTGTACAGCCTAATCACTTGCAAAAAACAGAAACAACTACTTTTAATTATTAGTGTATTAATTTTCAGTAATTATTGGTGTATTAATTTTCTATGTAGACTTTTAATTTTTATATGCATATTGTCATAATTATACCACGTATGGCAATTATAGTTGACCATTTTGTTTAGTAAAATTGAATGGTTTATTTTTAAACTAGCTTTTGAGTATAGAAATAATATACAAAAATGTTTCTGCTGGCTAATCTTTTTTATTCATTTGTATATTTATTCATTCCCTTATGTATCAAATGTTTACCAAGTGTCTAACAGGAGCAGCCCTTTGCTAGGCACTAAAGATGTAAAAATAAATCAAGACACAGTCCGTGCTCACAGATGCTCAGTCCAAGGCTGAAATAATTATCCTATACAACGTCAGTGATATGAAAGATATTACAATGTGGTAGACAGAGGAAGATCAGCTAACTCATACAATGGTGAAAATGATGGTCTGCTAATGTTTTCATAGATGACATGGAGCCATGCTTCTTGGAATATATTACTTTATCACTTAAAAAGACTAGATTAGGGCTGAGAAGAAATTTCAGGCAAAGAGAAGGCCCGGAACTGCAAGTAGTTTACTATTGTTGTAGCTGAGAGCGTGAGTGTTTACGTGGTGAGAGGAAGAACAGGGATGTAGACAGATACAGCTCTTTGAGGATATAGTATAGTAGTAGACGTTATCCTGAAGCGTACTGGTAACCAATGAAAGATTCAAGCAGAATAAAATAGGATCAAATTTTTATTTTTGTATGATTATTCTACTGGTTTGCGGGAGAACTGATCATAAGAGTATAATCTAAAACCAGAAAACCAATAAACATAAATAAAAAAGGAAGGAAATGGTAAAGCGATGGTATTGAAGCAGAGGAAAGGGATTAAATTAAAAGATACTCATGTGTTGAATTGTGTCCTCTCAACATTTATATGTTGAAGTCTTAATCTCTAGTACTTTAGAATTTGACTATATTTAGAGATAGGACATTTAAAGAGGAGAAAAAGCTAAAATGAAGCTAGGAAGGTGAGCCTTCGTTTAATCCAACTGATGCCTTCACAAGAAGAGGAAATGAAGAAAGACCATTTGAAGCCACAAAGAGAAGGCGGTCATCTGCAGGCCAAGGAGAAAGGCCACAGAAAAAAACAAACCTACAGACACCTTGATCTTGGACTCCAAGACTCCAGAAGCTGAGAAAATAAATTTATATTGTTTAAATTACCCAGTCCATGGTATTTTGTTATGGCAGCCCTAGAAGACAAATACAGATACTAAAGAAAAAAGAAATTACTTGTTTAGTAACTAGATGCTTTGAGTAAAGGCAAACTAAGATGCAGGAAAACTTGAAGGGTTTTGGTTTGAGTGACAGGTTCACACATATGCCCTTCACCAAGTTAGGAAATCCAAGACTGTGGTAAACGATAAATTTAAATTGGCAAATGAAGAGTTGAAGGAGCTTGTGGAATACTTGGGAAGAGATGTCAGCATGCTGCTAGAAACATGAAAACTCAGGGGAGGTGTAGAGGTTTGCTACTCTCTCTCACTCGGCAGTTTTCTCCTTAGACACTTGGATGTTCCAATCCCTCATTTAAAAATGAGCTCAGCTTGTGTTGTTCTATCCAAGAGGGCTTTCCTGATCATTCTATGTAAACTATCACCTCCTGCCATCACCATCCACTTCCCTGGATCTGCCTTTACAACACCCATCACCGCTTGCTGAGAATATATCCACTTGCCAATGTTCTGCCTCTTCTGATTAGAGTGCAAACTCTGTAAGAGCAGGAACGTTATGCGCTGTTCTCTGACAGAATCCTCAGTATTTGTGTATTAGTCTGTTCTCATGCTGCTATAAAGAAATAACTGAGACTGGATAATTGATAAAGAAAAGAGGTTTAATTGACTCACAGTTCCCGTATGGCTGGAGATAATGGTGGAAGGCACCTCTTCACAGGACAGCAGGAGAGAGAATGAGTGCTAAGCGAAGGGGGAGTCCCCTTATAAAAACCATCAGATCTCATGAGAACTCACTCATTGTTAAAAGAACAGCACGGGGGAAACCGTCCCCCCATGATTTAATTATCTCCACCTGGTCCTGCCACCCATTTGGGATGTAGTTTGGCACTAATTTACCAATGTGTCCCGCCCTTGACACACTAGGATTATTACAGTTCAGCATAAGGTTTGGGTGGGGACACTGAGCCAAACCATTTCAATTTGGAACAGGTTATGGCATGTAACAAGCTATCAATAATTTTTTTAAATAAATCAAAAAAAATAAGGGAGGAAGGGATGAGGAAGGAAAAAGTAATCAGTCTACTACCTGTTTTTGTGTGACTCACAAACTACGTATGTTTTTACACTTTTAAATGGTTGGAAAGAAGTGGAAGAATAATATTTTGTAATGTGAAAATTTATGAAAACTTAAATTTCAATGCCCATCAATAAGTGCTGTTGGAACACAGCCATGCTCACTCATTTATGTGTCTTCCATTGCCACCTTTACTTACAATGACTGAGTTCAGTAGCTGCCATAGAAACCACATGAGGTCCATAAAGCCAACAATATTGACTGTATGGCCCTCTACAATAAAAGCCAGGTATACACAATTTACAGGATCTTCCACGCTGCTGGTGGGAGTGAATGTTGATGCCACCCCTTTGGGACATAGACTGTCAGTAATTTCTAAAACTGAACAGCTTTATAATCTTGTACCAATAAATTCTTGTTAAGTATATACCCCCAGGATACTCATGCACCTTTAGAATAGGTGACATTTAGAAGAATATTCATAGCAGCGCTGTTCATAACAGAAAAACTTAGAGGTGATCCAAAAGCTTATTAATGGGAGAGTGAAAAATACACTATGATACAGGTATGTACAAGGGAAGAGGCTTGGCAATGTTATGTTATATACAGCATGATACACATTTTATAAATTAAAAAATATATTTTTAAGAAATACATTTGGCAAGCACAGTGGCTCACTCCTGATATCCCAGCACTTTGGGAGGCTGAGGTGAGTGAAATACCAGGTCAGGAAATCGAGACCATCCTATTTAACATGGTGAAACCCCATCTCTACTAAAAATACAAAAAATTAGCCAGGTGTGGTTGCACACGCCCGCAGTGTCAGCTAGTCAGGTGGCTAAGGCAAGTGAATTGCTTGAATCCAGGAGTCGGAGGTTGCAGTGAGCAGAGATTATACCACTTCACTCCAGCCTGGGAGACAGAGTGAGATTCCATCTCAAAAAAAAGAAAAGAAAAAAAAGAAAAAAAAATTACGTGCAATAAAACTACAAAAAGTATATCAAGAAAATGCAGGTTTCAGGTTGTTAGTTACTTCGAGATAGCAAAGGGAGAAGGAGAGGGGAATGAGAAGGACCATAGGTTCAGCATATTATTGACATGCTCCTTGCTCTTTGGCGGGGCGGGGGGGAGCTGATGGATTCATACGCCCTTATTATATTATTGTAAAAGAAAAGTTGATAAGTTATTGATGAATAATGAGAGTATGTCACAAGCCAAGGATTATAATCTGTTGAATTTTCTGCATGCAAAGTTCAGTTAGGGTAAAAATTTTCAACAAACTTGAGTTCTAGTCTTAAAACTTTTACTAACCAGCTGTTTGATTTGGGCAAAATTACTTTAGTTCTCTAGACCTTTGTTTCTTAAATAAAACAAAGAATTTGATCATTTCTAAGGAAATATTTAATTCTAAATGTCTATGATTCTGTAAAATATGCGGTAGAGTTTTTTTTTCAATTCACAGTTCAAGGAAATAATAAACAGAAATAAATGGATAATTTAAAATACTTGATTTTTGTTACCAAACATTCACTTACGGTTTCAAAAGCCAATCACCCTCTCCATGAAGTAGTCAATATACCCCCTTGTAATGCAGAGCAGCACTCTTGCTTTAATTGCTAGTTGTTACATTCTTTTTGTAGTCTCTACAATTAAAGAAGCTTTAAAATAAGGTAATGAACCAGTATAAATGTCTCAAACATGAATAAGTGATGAGGCCCCTGTCTACAGACCAGCTGCTTGCCAGCCCTTGTTGTGAGGTTGTGTGAATTATTGATGCCATACCATAGTTCCTATAAATGTCAGTTGCCTGAAGAAGCTTACATCCCTCTCTTTTGGCATCAGGCTGGCCAGCTGTCCCCTCAATATTGCCTGGCACTATGACATGAAGAAAAGAACATAATGGCACATCCAATTAGCTTGGTTCTAATTATTATATCAATATAGAGAAGAGAGTAATTTACAGGTTGATAATATTCTTGAGTAGTCAAAAATTAAAACCTAGGGCAATATGTCTTCTTTTACATTAAAATATCCAAATCTTTGGAGTACTGTAGCTAGAAGGGGTGAAGAATGAGTGCTTCTGTTGATAAATTCTAATACATCTATTCATATTGTATCTTCTTCTTTGCGAACGGTCTTCTCATAAAGTAGTGAACCTCTTTTTAAATGTTTGTTCTAGACTACCCCAGCAATCTGGTTCTAGCTGATTATCTTTTCCTAGGGTGAGATGATCCCATCTTTTCCAGGGATCGTCTCTTCCCTCCTCAAAAAGGAGGCTCCTGCTATATCCAGTACCTCTTTCTCTCGTTTTTTTCTCTCTCTGCATGTCCATTTCTTTTTCTCTTTTACATAAAGTCTGAGACTCTAAGAAATTCTATAACTTATAAGGTAGTGTATCTATGTATCTATCTATCTTTTTGGATTTAGAAATAGTTCTGAGTTACCTGCTTTATCTATATTTGTATTATGGAACATTTATAGTTGGATGGGAGCTTAAATTTTATCTAGTTCAATTGTCTCATTTTCTAAACAGGAAGACAAAGGCTCAGAAAAGCAAATTTATTTGTCCCTGGACTCATGGTCATACATAAAGCAGAGAAATATAGCCCAAGACTTCTGGCTTCGAATATAATATACTTTCAAATAATGCAATTTTCTCCACTAACTATGCTATGATGGAGAGAGAAAAAAAAATCACACAAAGTATTTTAAAAATCAAATGCCAGAGTCTTCAAATATATTCATTTCTCACTTAATACAATTCCAAGTAAAATACCACTATGAACCTTATTGCCTTTAAAAGAATGTCTGATCTTCAGAAGAGAGTTGGACAGTGAAGGATGGAATGACAGAATTTTGCTGGGTATTGATAAATTTTGCTGTTACTTTTAGATAAATGATCCTTCAATGGAACACTTCCAACTCTATAAGCATGGCTTTCAGTAGCAGTCTAATGTTCGTTACAGGTGAGTTTAGGTAATTCTTAGGGGTGTACAAAATCCAAAGTAGATCAAGTTCAAAAATAAAGCTAAGGTAAAACATGCTGAAATGTAGGCAAAACAGCCAAGAGAAAACAGAAATGGGGATTCTCTTGTCTCTGTCAGTTCTCTTGCCCGTGCTGTCTGGCTGATGAGGTTTGCACAGAGGAAGGCTCACCAACTTCATGCTATAAAAACACAGGTGTAACATTTTTCTGACATGAATAAGTGAAATTGTCACCAGTCTTATCAACTCTAGGCTTGAGTCTTGTCCTAGCATCACTTCTGAACTGAGAAGGTTTTATGAATGTCTTATTCATGGTGCTAATTCACAAGTATTGACCTTGCATGCTATAAATCAAATAGAGAGCAACATCTAATGAAGAGGTAACGGTGGTCCACATGCTTAAGATGTTGAAGTGGTCCCGGGATGTAATTAAATGTATTTCAGCTGCAACCACTTCCTTTCCTCACTGCTCTTTTGGGGATTCCTGTGGTTTGTTAGTTGTCAGTACTTACTCAATTCACCAAAAACAAAGTATCAATTAAACAACTTTGCACTGAAGTGTCACTAGATTTTAACAGACAGTGGCTGGAAAGGGTAATGATGAGCACAAATGCTTAGACTTCTGTGGGTGTAAATTTTAGACTCTGTGTTGCCAGGCCACAGGTAGCCCATATGGTGTCTTTGCACGAATTAGAAAAAGGTGTCGCTTTCTCCACAAATGCAGATCAGTGGCAGAGCATGTGGTTTCCAAGTGGAACAGGAACTGATTTCAGCCCTGACTCATTAGTCTGGCTGCCCTTGTGCAAGGAACAACCAATACAACTAATGATAAGCCAAATGGCAGCACAAACGCACAGGTTAGCCGTGAAGGGTATCTCTGTTTTGTTTCTGCCTCATTCCATTCCCTCTTTTCCTTTCTCCTTTCCTCCTTTCTTTCCTCCCTCCTTTCCTTCCCTTCCTTCCTCCTCCTCTCCTTCCTTCCTTCCCTTTCTCCCTTCCTTCTTTCCATTTGTGTGTGTGTATGTAAATTAAAAATCAATGTCTAAGCCTGCCCCTAAACCATCTGAATGGACCCTTCCTCTTGGCCAAAGTCATTCCAAAGTTAACCTGAAAAACCAGTTCAGGCCCTGATAGAAAGGAATAGTCAGATATGCCTTATTATACCCTCCTTTCTTTTGAAATTCAGCCCTAGCTGACCAGCATTAACATGAACACAGACCTTAAGACTGATAGAACAGTTTCTGTAAGTCTGAGAACTTTAAAACAGTTAAAATCTTAAGAAATATTTGCAATCTATTCTCTGAAGCCTGTTACCTGGAGGCTTCAGCTGTATAATGAAATCTTTGTCTCCACAACCCCTTAACATAACCCAGAGATGCCATTCTCTTGATTCTATGTCTTTAGACAATAACTAAACACTTTCCATTAATTGCCAATCAGAAAATCTTTGAATTTACCTATGACCTGGAAGCCCCTGACCCCCAACTCAATCCTGCTTCCAGTTGTCCCACCTTTCTGGACTGAACCAATGTACAGCTTACATGTATTGATTGATGTTTTAAGTCTTCTTAGAATGTGTAAAACCAAGTTGGGCACATATTCTCAGGATCTCCCAAGGGCTATGCCATGGGCCATTGGTCACTCATATTTGGCTCAGAATAAATCTCTTCAAATAGTTTACTGACATACAGCTTATAAAGTATTACATGTGTATGTGTATATATATATATATACACACACACACATATAAATATATATATATATATATATATATAAATACACACACACACACATTTTTAGGGGGTAAAACACCACATAAATTTCATAGAAAATAATTTAAAATAAGTTGGTCAATTATTTAAAACCTGAATTAATTAAAGGTGAGAGATTATAAGAATTTATGTTTTGACCTCCAATGTACCTTTGCCTATTATTTATTCCTAGTGGTGATTCCAGATTAATATCATCTATATCTATATAAAAATATTGATATAGATCTATATATATGATCTATGTATATATTAATAGATCTATATAGCTATAATATGATATAAATATATATGATTTACATGTATATTACATACAATATACATATTTATATTTACATATAATTTTATATCTTATACACATATAAATTTGTATATATATAACCACTCACCAAAGTTATTTTATTCCTAACTCACAGTAATATTTAATTTTTAAAAATTAGATCAGCATGCTAAATAATGCAGTATACAAGGATATACTGCATTATTTAAAACTAATACTGCATATTTTTAAAAATACAATTTAATTACTTGCAGTATATAAGGATATAATGCACTATATAAGGATATATGCAGTATGTAAGGATATACTGCATTATTTTAAAAAAATACTGCATACTTTAAAAATAATGCAGTATATCCTTACGTAATATGTAAAACATAATACTGCATACTTTAATAAATAATACAATTTAATTACCTGACATCTTTAATTAGGTAAGCCAACCAACCCAGGTCTGTAAATATACCTGCTTCTGATGTGGAACTGACATATGGAGACAGTAAATTAAGTTTACGGGAACTGCTTTTATGTAGCTGTTTCTGTCAAATAGTAAAGTGCAGACAGAAGGATGTGGGCAACAGAGACTCAGAGACTGATGCGCCTTAGCAGATCCAGGAGGTCCTAGGAAGGTCACTCAGATTCTCACTGAGGGTCATGCCAATCAATGTCCGTCCTGGCCACACACTTTGTCTCAAGATCTCCACAGGCCATCAAGGGCAGCCTTCTTCCCGATCCTGGGAGCTGGGGATAGGGAGTTTTTATGAGGCTTCCCCAAGAGGCCACCTCAGCAAAGTGGCCTGTGCAAGCATGAAGATGCCTGCCTGCGGTAGCCTCTTCAGCAGAGCCATTTCTTTCTTAGGAACATCTCTGGATCAGAGAGGAAGAGGAAAGAAGCTCTGAACTGTTCACATCAAAAATAGTCGTGCTGCTAACTGTTTTCCAGGAAATTCCATTTACAGACTTAAACATGACACTTTTTTCTCATATCTTTTCTACACAAATTTATATTTCTCTACTATTTTTTCACAGGCAAACCATGTAATGGGTTTGACTCTGTGGTAATAAAATAGATTATCATACCTCATGAATCAACAGCTTTAATTTTTCCATTTGCTGTTAGGACAGAATCTGAAAATATTCCTTAAATTTATCCATTAAGTATTTCAGAATAAGGAAATAACTTTCTACAATTATCCCTTACAAAGCAGTAAATGAAGAAAGACTTGCCCTCCTTGAAAAAGATGTTGACTTCTGCTCCTAGATATTTCTAAAATGTCCAATAAATGTATACAGATGGCATATTAAAGTATGCATTGTTATAGATCATAATTAGGAGGCATGTATTGTAATATACACCACTGTTTTGTGCACCACTAAGAGAAAATGAAACATCTCAAAAGTGCTCTTCTCATCTTTTTAAATTATATCACTTTTGTGCATACTTGAAAAGGAAAACATAAGTGATGTGACTTGGTTAAGCTATTCCCCAAATTTCTTCTCATTCATAGTCTGACTCTCTTGAAGCACTTTGCAGCTTGAATCATTGATGTGCCCTCTGAATGGTTCTCTGTGTCTACAAAGGCATTGGTGAGTTCTTAGAAAGCGTGAGCCTCTATTTTCCCCAGAACTTCCCTCTAAGGTACTGAGGTCTATTCAAGTTTTGATGCAAGTGTCATATGTCTACAGGCAAAGACACCCATGCCATAGTCTCGGCGTGACCAGTAGAGACTGTAAGATTCTTCCGATAGTAAGACTCATGCCAAATTCAGGGATGTTGAATTGTGAATAATCATGTTCATCTGAGAATCAATTAACTATTATTTTTACCTGAGACACTGACAGTAAATATAATGTTCGTATTTTACAATGTTGACTTACCAGGCAACTCCCCTTAGAGAATATGCTGTGAGTAATTTGGTGTCCCCATAATGTGAATATGTGAGGCATATAATTATTTTTAAAGAGTTAAACTTTAAAATTGATAACTGGATCAGAAGAGAAAAATGTAAACTAACCTATATGAGACAGATTGATTTGTATGTCTGAAAGAACTGATTTTCATATGTTTGACATCATATGTGTGTGTGTATATATACATATGTGTGTATATACGTACATATGTGTATATATGTACATATATATGTGTGTATATGATGTATATACACACATATATATGTGCATAGATACATATGTGTGTATACATATATACATCATATATATGATGTATATATATATACACATATATATATACACACATATACATGTGTATATATATACACACACATATATATGTGTGTGTATATATAAATACATATATACACACATAAAAGAAATGAGCAGAATGGCATCTGTTCCATTTTAGAAGTTTGTAAAAATAATAGAGTCATAGGAGCAGAAGTGGTTGGTGATTGTCAAAGCACTATCCAATGGAAAGGGAATTTTATCCAGCAGACTGAAGTAGCAAAATAATGCAACAAACAGGCTTAGCCATATGTCATCCATTCATGTGGTTTATGTAATTCCTTTCGTACTGATTCTAAGCCCCCAAATGGAGCTGATTATGTAGAACTGCTATAGGGAGAGGATGCAGTAGTTATAATTTTGAGCACCAGATAATTATTTCTCATACATTAATTGGCTTTTTAGTTTTATACATCAATATACTAAGTTTTAGTTAATGGGTCACTCGCTTAGGGTTTCACCACCTCTTGTTTTTCAACAGGGTGTTTGGACAACAATAATATTATGAATGTAATGAATATCACCTTATGAGACTTCCTAGGCATCTGCCTGATAGATTTCCTGGGAACACACATATACATTTTTCTGCCTGCATGCTGAATGTCTGAAGTAACAAAAAGGATATCACAATAATAATTAATAGGCTCTGGGTATTAGAGTCAGCAGTTAAATGAATGTGAACATTGTTTTGCATAAAGAGGTCCAGATTAATGTTAGTAGCTTTGGCTATAGATACTTTTGTATGTTTGGTAAAGTCAGGGTAGGATATGGTTAGTTTAGAATGAATGGGACCAGATTAGCTCATATAAGGAGAAATATGAAAAGAAGCTGATACAATTAATAAGATAAGCTAGAAATAAGAAAATATATATACACTATTTTACTTCTGTTATGATTATTATCATAGATATATCATTATTGCCATAAAGAATTTATTTACTTCTAAATCCCTGGAGGGAATTGATTTATTCATTCCAAATACTCTCCACAATGTTTTGTAGATAGAAAATATTCAATGACACTTGTTTTGTACTTTTAAAGTACTATAGTTTCATCTCTACATATTCACATATAGGAAACATGTTCATATGTATCATTTGATGTAATAAAGTACACTCTTGAGTTAGATTTGAAATGCCCAGAGTTCGGAACTGCAACCTGCCTCTCAGCTCCCTTATAACTTCTTTCTGAGTCCATAAGGCACAAAAAAATGGCATATTTTGTCAGATTTAGATTTGTTGAAACAGAGATTACATTTTAGTAAAGTGAACCTATACAGTATGATCGATAACCAACCTAATGTAATCTCTCAATGTCACCTGCAATAAGAACATGCAATCTACAAGTGCCAGTGTAAACCTGCTCAGGATAAAGAATTGAAGCTACAAAGCTAATTACGGCACCACAACTCTCATTAGAGTTGGCTGTCAATTACAGACATTCACTTGTTTGAAATCTGAGGCTATCACAAAAATTCTTTTAAGTACAATGTCTCTTAAAGAATTTCAATAAACTAAGTTTTTAATAAGTGATACAATTCTGTATATCTTTCTTTTTCTTCTAAAATCTTTTTGTTTATATTTTACAGCACAAAGAGAAAAAAATTACATAATCTCATATTATATTCCGTAGCTCAAATTATTTATATGTATAAATAGTATGTCCTCACTCTTATATTTTCTTTAGTCAATTAGAAATATTTATTTAGCAAACTCCTATTATGTATAAGTTCTCTGCTTTGTATATAATATATACTTTTATAACACTCATATCACCAGATACATTTTAAAATTTTATTTCAGATAACTAAACTGAGCACATGTTGTTACTGCCGAGTTGCTATTAAGCTGGAGGTAACGATTAATCATCAGATTTGGATGGGATAAGGGAAATTCACCAGAGATATGTCATAATGCTTTTGCTACAAGAAATCCTATATACTTATTCTGAGCTACTGGAACCTGCCTTCATGGGCTTTTCTCTTGGTTGACCAGGGGTCCTATACTGGCTTTATTTCCAGGAGAAAAAATAATACAAAACTCGTTTTGCCATGCTATGTACTTATTCCAGTGATCTTGACATTGTCCAAAGCAATGTGAAGCATTTTGGCTGGAACTGCCTATACTGCATGGTTCCACGTATATCAATAATCATGAATGTTTCTCCTTTGTAGGTAGATTTGAATTCTGACAATAGCCAAAATTATTCATATATAAATCTGGTGAATAAATATTTTTTACTTCTGTCTTTTAAACTAGACCAAAAATCTGTTAAAGATATGATTTGTATCTTATGAATTTAAACAGTATCTTATACCTCTAGCATGACAACCAGGAATAAAGTGGATATTATAATGAAGTGATAAAGATAGTAGTCACCAACACCACGCAAAGCTAGTTTCCACTCTACTACTTAATAATTTTTTATTTTAGGCCAGTTATCTACCTATGATTTCATTGCCTCACATATAAAAGGGAATAGTAATAGTACCACCTACCTCTTGTGGAATTGTTTACATGAAGTGCCATGTCTAGAACACAGCGTTGGAGAAATTTTAGAACTTTATTGTAGTTGATGTTGTTTATATGCTCAAACTCTCAGTGATGTATGATTAAGCTATTAGTTTAACAAATAATGTGAAAAACAGGATCACCATCATTTTGCAAACTGAAATAGATACAGCAATACAAGGTGTGTTTAGGAAGTGTTCAAACTATTATGATTGGGGTTAATTCTGTGAATATGCTGAACCCAATTTGAATAAATTTCAGCATTTAAGTTTGGACTGTCAAAAGAAAGTCTCAATTTTTTCATCTGTGAAACTAGATGTGACTAGGTAATTAATATTCTCTTCAGCTCAAAATTCAGTGAGCGTATAATAGCCATTACCTGAAACTCAGGACTGTGGACTTGGTAAGGTGAAAGACAGGAGGAAAGGCCAGGGATAGCAGGGTCGGACAGAGAACTCACAGGGGCGGAGGAGTGGTCATTTTAGAATGCCTTGGGACAGCTTGTCTTCTTTGAAGGAAAGAATATAAAATATAGTAATTGTTCATTAAATGTTAAATCGGAGTTACATTGCAAGGACAGAAAAAGGACATTGTCTAAAGGACAGATGTGGGAATGAAGAATACTTGGGTCAATATGCATAAACTGTCAGCAAATAACTGATTAGAATCCAGTTGAATAATTTACTATCAAATGACAACATCTGTGTTTTAAAATAAAGTTACCATGCTGAAGCCTTCTTTGCATTTAGATAAGGCATTCAATTTTGAAAATTCGTGAACTGTACTAGTCACAATTCTTGGTCTAAGGTCATACAAGTTAATAGTTTTGGGGAAAAAATGTTACATTATGTACAAGGGTTTAGTGAAAGCAGAATTTCCCAAGTGTGAATACCTTTGATGCTTTGTGAAATATCATTTCATATTATATGGTATTATGATATATCTAAACAACATGATGGTATAACAGCACAGTAGGAAGGAAGGTCAAGTGTATTAAATGCAACATTTTATGGAAATTATTGCTTAGAATGAGAATAAGTTTTTAAAAAGGGAATCAAAAATATATTTATTAAACAATTAAATAGGTGTTCTGGTGCTTGGTGAAACTTCTGAAGACTACACAAATCACTAAAGTTTCAGAATTGCTTTCTTAATTAGATTTCTATCAGAAATTGGCTATAAATGGCACATTAATAATATCAACTTTTCTCATTTTTCAATAATTCAGTGTTTCTGATAGCAACAACTAGACTTCTGGCATAATATTATAACAGATTATTTGAAATAATTTTATACATACTTATAACACTATAAGTTCCACACAATCAGATTTGATGTCTGTTCATCACTGTATACCTAGTGCCTGAAACATAAGATGCACTCATAAATATTGGTTAAGTAAACACACGAACAATTATACAAGCTTAGGTAAATACATTAAAATTCTAAAAACTGTACCTGGGAGATAACAAAGAATGGTAAACACAGATATTTTATAAGTCTGGGAAATGATTCGCACCCTCTCTCTGCTTTCTGACAAAACCCCACAATATTGCACTTGTCATGAAGCTTGCTGTTAAGCAAACCACATAGTTCATTACATTTAAAAAAGAACATAATGACCAGAATTAGGATGAGATTTGGAACCATGTCAATTAAGAATTTACAAAAGTGACTGGGAAGTCTAAGCAATGGCTTAAAGGTTATGTTAAAAGAGACCTATTTGCAATAATATTTCTGAATTGATTTTTTTCTCCATATTTATTAAAGATGTGCACTATTTTAAAACAATATTGGTGAGAAACTAAAAAAACAAAGTTGATTTAAAGTTTATAAATTTTGAGAGTTTTCTAAGCTTAGTGAAGGTGAAAGGTAGAAAAGTTTTATCTCTGTTGAAAATAGTAGTTTAATTTTGTGATATACAGTTTTAAAGTGTTTAAATAAATGGTTTCTTTTGTAATTTTCTGAATGAAAAGTTGAGATTGACATGCTTATATCAATCCCATAATTTTTTATTTTAGGAATGATTTGTACTGTACACTAAATATTTTTCCACTATGGCAGAAAATTATTGTATCGTTTAAAGCAAGAGTCTTATAATCTAGGAATATATTTAATAAATATACTTCACAACTCTGAAAATATCATGATACAATAATACTGTTAAATCCTTTGCATGTAGACCTGCTTTTGAACATTGTGTTCTTGTTTTCTTTATTACACTACCATTAATGGAAGAGCAATCAGTGTGAATAAGGTCATGTCTGTAGAACCAAAGACAAACTGAACTGGCACCCAAAATTTATTTTAATGACATTGCAGCAACCAGATGAGTCAGATGCTCAGTGGGGCTATGCTAGTCTCTCTAAATTCCAAATGTTTTCATAAGGTTTCTGCCCAAGGCTTGAAATAGGAAAAAGAAAATATCAGTGGTTTCAACAAATCTCCTGCAAACCCAACTTCTTTCTAATCATCTCTTCATTATCTAAATTTTTATTCCCCATTACTTTCCATTATCAACAAAAAATATCAAACAAGCTTATAATAACTGATTTAAAAATTTACCATGCAGATAGGCAATGTAATGATAAAGCTGCAGCATCTACAAAAGCTTCTGAGCAAGTTTGGTCCTTGCCTACCCATAGTTACATACAGACAGACTCTAAAGTGGCCACAATGAAAGAAGTACTCAAATGTTGTATATGAAGTTAGAATATTATGTTATCATATATCCATAGGAATTTCAAAATTTAGGATTTCAAAATATTAAAAATGACTACTGTGGATGGAGATACTGGATATTTTAATAAATAGAATTGGGAACTCTCAAAGGAAAGATAAACTTGGGGGGAGCAGAGACGGTGGGAACAATGATACCAACATTGTTGGTACCATTAACATTTGATGATACCAAGAGAGAATTCTCTATCCAGAAGGCGTAAACATTTCTTGCATGGTGTGTTGCTTTATATTTGTGTACAGATGATATTTAACTCATTTTTTTCTCTGATCTCATTTTCCTCTGAGCCTTTGTGTATAAAATGGGGTTGCAAGTGAGAAAAAGAAAGACGTGTTATGAAGCAGATATTAAAGCAAAAGACAGAGCAGTTAATGGAAACGGTGGCTTTCCAGTTCCCTGCCACCCACCCCAATAAAAGAAACTCTACATGGGAGAGCCTTTGAACATTACATGGGCTATGAGTCTTTGTATACATAGGTAGAATGGGGGCTCTGGATAGGAGTGATTTAGAGAGCAATGAAAGATATCCTGTCTGAAAATATTGCTTCCATAGTTTGGTTCATCTTGTTATTCTTTTTCAAATGCAAATACCCCTGGGAGAGGAACCTATTATATTAATATACTTAGCATCATGTCAAATCTCTCTTTTCCTATCTAGTGGAGAAGAACATAGAGGGAAGACTATGGAAATCAGGACATGTTAAAGAAGCAATGAGCAAAGCAAAATGTAGAGGAAACTATTGCTCAAGCTGGCCTGGGATTGTAGTTAATAACTAGCGGTAGTCATGCAGAAGTATGATGAATGAACTGAGGATCATCAGTGATACTATCAGTAAAACATAATCCTTTATAGCACTTTACAACTAATCAACATACTAGCAATGTGAGAGTAATCATCTTTTGTACATGTTTTCCAAATTTACTGCTTTATATTGACATAGTTTCTTTTATAAATAGTAGGTAAAACAACCTGGATAGTCAACTCATAGGCTATGTGGTTTGTAATTTACTTTTAAAATTCATCCCAAGGATAGTTAGATATAATTACATGCATATTAGACAGTATGGGTCTACATCCAAGAGTTGGTGTAAGGCTGATCAGTCACCCTAAGCTAGAATAAAACCCATACTTCATAGCGGGTTGGCTAGTATTAAAAGCACAGATTTCAGAGGCAGATATTACCACAAGCATTTAAGTTAAATTCATCACTGCTCAAAACCAGCTCTTTTGTTAGCCTAAATTTAATCATTAGTTGTACTATAGAGGTTGAGTTTTTATTGATGAACGAAATTACTGATATTCACATAAGTTGCTTAGCTAAAACATTTTAGTATCTCTTCACTCTTGCATAAAAAAAAGTAAGAACCTAGTGAACTATTTACCTTTTACTTTTAATAATGCTGACTGAGGTCTGATTCTTAAATAGAACTTTTTCATCCATTAAATTAGAAGATTCTAGTTCCTTGATCCCAATATAAGGCAAACTCAATCCTGCTTCTAGAACATTTTTGTATTTACTGTAAAAACAGCCATACAAGGGCAAGTTGGAGTGCCTACAAGGATAGAACACTTGGACTTTTTCAAGTTTATAGGATGGATTGTATGGAGAATTTTTTAGTGTATTGCTAATAAACGCATGTCTTCTAATTATAAATGAGGTGCACTCTTGTCAATCTCAAACCTGTTTCCTTATTTAGCACTGCGATTGGTGGTGGCTACTTAGCTTTACTGAAAAAGTCACAGTGGGAAGGTTTATTCACAGCAGTAGAAGTGCCAACATATACCAGACACTCTGCTGAGTTCAGTAGTGAACAAGATAGACATGGTATCTATCTATTGATGAATCTAGAATCCAGTTAACCAGAAATCATAGATAGGAGAAAAATATTTTCAAATAATAATAGTAATTTATATTATAAGAACTGAGGATTTCTTCGAATGTTTCAACCTATTAAAAAGTGAGAAATTAATGCCACTAAATGATACAGGATGTCATCCAAATCTATGTTCTTTGTGTAAACAGCTTTTTGTAAATTGTGTTATAGATGTTAATATCTGTTTGTGTTTCAGTTTCCATATCTCAAAACTTCTCAGAGTTATTGTGAAGAATAAATGAAACACAATAGATGAAAGCATTTATCATATTATCTCTTACACAGCAGAGTCAATAATAAACACTTTAAGAATTACAATATTCTTTAACCAACAAGGAAAATTTATTAATTTACATTAAAATTTGGAGATTTTTAATACATTTTAAAATATGTGTTTTGAAACATGTATTTTAACTATTTGGTTTTATGACATTAAATTATGGAATTAAAAATAAATAAGGTGCATTTGGTTAGGATGGTGAGTAAACACTGGCACACTGGCATTTAACTTTTATGCCTTCTAAATCCCTTAAAGCTAGGGAATTCACATACACACACACACACACACACCCCCCTAAAGCTAGGGAATACACACACACAACCCCCACACACCTATATACCCCTAAAGCTAGGGTATACACACACACACACACACACACACACACACACACGCTCATATATATCCCCCTAAAGCTAGGGAATTTACACACACATACCCACACACATATATACCCTTAAAGCTAAGTAATTCACATACACACACACACACACACACACACACACATATATCCCTAAAGCAGCTAGGAAATACACATACATACACACACACACACACACATATATATATATATATATATATATATCCCTACAGCTAGGGAATAAACACACACACACACACACACACACACATACATATCCCTAAAGCTAGGGAATACACACAAACACACATATATATATATCCCTACAGCTAGGGAATACACACACACACTCATATATATATATATATATATAACTCTAAAGCTAGGAAATTCACACACACATACACACACACATGCGCACACACACACACACATACATATATATACCCCTAAAGCTAGGGAATTCACACACACACACCTATGTGCCCACACACACATACATATATACCACTAAAGCTAGGGAATACACACACACACACACACACACACACACACAAACATGCACACACAGTCATATATATCCCCTAAAGCTGGGGAATTTACACACATATATACACAGACACACATATATACCCCTAAAGCTAGGGAATTCACATACACAACCCCCCTC
>CAUYLG010025537.1:0-37198 GCA_963573385.1 Cacajao melanocephalus
GGACACATGCACACGAATGTTCATTGCAGCACTGTTTACAATAGCAAAGACTTGGAACCAACCCAAATGCCCATCGATGATAGACTGGACAGGGAAAATGTGGCACATATACACCATGGAATACTACGCAGCCATAAAAAATGATGAGTTCGTGTCCTTTGTAGGGACATGGATGAAGCTGGAAACCATCATTCTCAGCAAACTGACACAAGAACAGAAAACCAAACACTGCATGTTCTCACTCATAAGTGGGTGTTGAACAATGAGAATACACGGACACAGGGAGGGGAGCATCACACACTGGGGTCTGTCAGGGGGAACAAGGGAGGGACAGTGGGGGTTGGGGAGTTGGGTAGGGATAACATGGGGAGAAATGCCAGATATAGGTGATGAGGAGGAAGGCAGCAAACCACATTGCCATGTATGTACCTATGCAACAATCTTGCATGTTCTTCACATGTACCCCCAAACCTAAAACGCAATAAAATATATATATTTTTAAAATGTTCAAGACATGCATTTTTGTTCTGTACACATTTAATCCATGTTGTTTTGTTTTGCAAGAAGCAGAATAGGTTACAAATGGTTGTCTACGCTTGGTTGGGCCAGTCAGCCTCAGCAATGAGTGTTCCAGCTTACTTTTCCGTTGCTAGAGCCTGCAGTTTTGCTGTCTCTAACACAGAGGGAACTTGCTTTTTCCTTCATGAAAATTTAATCTACATGCTCCTAGGTGGGCAATGGAGGAGAAATGTCCACATGGAGAGTAGTAACTAGACCGCACAGGACAACATCCGCCTTCTCCTTTGAGATGGCTCCCTGCATCACCACCCAATACATTTGGTGTTGAGGGACAGAGCCTTGCTTAACTTCCTCTACATAGCTGAGATCATGTTGGACCATTTAAACAAAGTTTCATGGAGAATTTGGGGGTTACAACATGTAAATGGCCACACAATAAAATGTAACTAGAGAATCTGGTTTACAAAGCATAACTCACTCATCTCTGGTTCAGGTGCTCCTACAAAGATGACTGCATGACCTGCTGTCCACCTCAATGAGGCAGAGGTCATCTGTAACCCCTGGCCACTGTGGAGGGAGGGAGAGAAGGAAGAAAAAGGGTAGAGGGAGAGAGAGGGTGAGAAACAGAGAGAGAGAGGTAGGTTCTCACACCCAACTAGTCCTCTTTAAGAATTCACCACTGGCCGGGTGCAGTGACTCACACCTGTAATCCCAGCACTTTGGGAGGCCGAGGCTGGTGGATCACCTGAGGTCAGGAGTTCAAGATCAGCCTGACTAATATGGTGAAACCCTGCTTCTACTAAAAATAAATAAATAAATAAAATACAAAATTAGCTGGGCATGGTGGTGCATGCCTGTAATCCCAGCTACTCGGGAGGCTGAGGCAGGAGAATCGCTTGAACCCGGGAAGGGAAGGTTGCGGTGAGCCAAGATTGTGCCACTGCACTACTCCAGCCTGGGCAACAAGAGCGAAACTCACCTCAAAAAAAAAAAAAAAAAAAAACTCACCACTTTCTCAGGTGATTAATATTAGTAAGGTCTATTCATTTTAGGACTTAAGTATAGTCTTATTCTGTGGCCTTGATTAGATACCTACATGAGATTATAAGACAATAAGCCCAACATCCATTCAAGACACACACACACCAGATATGGAAGAGAGGAGGGGTTTTGTTACGTTCTCATGATTTCAGATACTACTGGGACCTGGGATCTCCAAGTGGAAGGCGAATCTACTTCACAGAAACCTAGGTCTGTGATAGCCAGGGGCCCATTGTGGCAAGAAGGAAGGGAAGAGATTAAAATAAATCCCTGGGGACTGCTCTGCACTTTGACTAGTCATTTGTCCAGCCCCAGCGTAATCCCGTAGACAGCAACCTCACAGCTGACTTACCCAACAGAATATCCCACACTAAGGAAACCAAGAACAAAATGTTACAGGAGCTCGTTTAATCTGCACGTGGAGATGCTTTTATCCAGTGATACGTTCAGAGAACCATCAGTCTCACAGAAGCACTCTTAAAGCTGTGTGTGTGTCTAGTGGTGATGGAAAGGGGTGCTTCTCATCTGCTTCTCCTCATTGTCAAAAATCATAGTAAAACCTCACAATCTCTTCAGCACCAGATAAAAGGGAAACTGTTAGACTTTTCTGAAAGTGAGACAAAGAACAAACCATTTTGAGGCAGTAAATAAACAAAAAGGGAAGCAGAGGGAGGCCGGGGCTGCAGCCGCAGAGGAAATGGTCCTGAACAGCAAGCACCTCCTTCAGGAACCGGGAACTAAGAGATTCTGCTTTGCTTTCCCACCTGGAAATATTACTTTCAGAGCTGCAGCCAAATGGGTACATCCCAGGTCCCACAAGTTAAGACTCTGACTATATTTCTTTTTAAAAAAATCATCAAATACAGTAGCTGATTATTAGCTTATGATATCACTAACGGTACTATGGTATTTTGAGGCACGATACTGTCTTTGTGGGCCAGCTAAAAGCCTAATCACCATGTACTTTATCGTTTCTATTGGGAGATGCATTCCAAGTTCCCAACAAATGACCTAAATGAGATTTTAGAGGAAAATACTGTTAATTGGGGTAACATTTTTTCCAAAAAGGTAAAATTTCAAGTTTCTACTTTTGCAGTATATAGCTTACTTTAAAAGTTTAAAAGCCTTTTCAGAGAGAAATGGCAAATATTATAAACCAGTTAATGAAAGACTATTGAGAAGCCTTACAGTTTTGATTAAAAACAGTGAAACACATTCATCTAGTCTTTATGTAATTTCCTCATATTCAATTACTGTAAAACACAGATGCAATGTAAACAGCAAGGATAACTCAAATCTTCCTTAACCAAACTCATGGTCAGCTTTGTCATATAGCAAGAACTGCCTTTTCTCTCTTTATTTCAATAGTTTTTGCGGAATTGGTTGCATGGAGAAACTCTCTAGTGGTGATTTCTGAGATTTTGGTGCACCTGTCACCTGAGCAGTGTACACTGTACCCAGTGTGCAGTCTTTTATCCCTCACCCCTTTACATCCCTCCTCACAAGCCCCCACGATGCCTTTGCATCCTCACAGCTTAGCCCCCATGAACTTCCCTGCACATGTCCTATGCATGAGATATAAAAGGGTATAAAACACATTCTTTGTCTTTGAATAATTCAGTCTTCTGGGAAAGGAAATGGGAAATCCTTAAATAGAGGTAGCTGCTTAATAAACCTGATGTATTTTCGCACTGATTATAAAAAACAAAGTACTTACCTAAAAGTCAAAGACGGCTTAATAACTTTCTTGATTTCCTACTTATAGTAATGGTGTTCTCAAAAGCAAAAATTCAGTCACTTTGGGCTAAGTATTATGATTTCACATAAAAGAGAAATAGAGATGATCTAAATCTGAAGCCATGCCAGTAACTGTCACAAGTAACAGTCCATAGACATATCTATATATGGATGTTAAAAATTCCCATAATCTTAAATTCCAAACCAAGATCTTCATCTCTATCCCTGCCCCGTCTAGACTAGGAATTGCTATTTTCAGCTACACTCTAAAAAAAAAACCTCTATGCAGGCTAATAATTTCCTCGATCTATCAGTCATACATCTGAGTCCACAGAATAACCTTCCTGTAAACACTTTCATCACGCCACTTACACTAAGAGTCCCATTACCTACAGGATAAGCACAAATTATTAAAGTTGGAAATGATGTGAAAACCACTGAAGTGATGTTTAAAATCTCTGTATAAATTTAGCGACGGAAGCATGACCAAAATGCAAGTCTTCTCTAACCCCATGCACTTTCCCCTTTCCAGTCTTACCCACTGCTGCTTCAACATCCAAGAAGTCTATGGATTATTGTCTGAATTTCCCACAAGTATGTCCACCTGTATTTTTGATAAACAAGGGCAGAAACCAAGCTTTAGTCAGCTTCTTAGCCATAGTACCTGGAACACTGGTGCTTACTGAACTAAACTGAGCTGGAAAGATTCTGCCATCCTTTTCATAATGCAAATCCTACTGCATTCAAGTTTTATCTTTATTACGAATGATTCCCTGATCACAACTCACACAGTTCCTACTTGGGACTCACTTATTTTAGTCATATGCTGCCTGCTTAGCATATCACAGTCTTTGATGTGGCATTATGTAATGTTACAAGTCTTGGTTTTCTACTTTATTACATGTGCAAAACTCAATTATAAATTCCTTTAAGAGTGCTATTTCTGACTGTCTGTCTTTTGGAATATAATTCTGACACAGAACAATGCTCATATGTTTATTAAATTCTACTCTGGCTTCCATGCTAGGTGGGAAAAAAATACAACTACCTCTTAGATTTCTATTTTCCATCAATTGCTATATTTTTATGCCTGTAAACCAAGAGTTCTTTTTTCTTTTCTTTTTTTTTTTTTTTTTGGAGGTGGAGTCTTGCTGTCACCCAGGCTGGAGTGTAATGGCATGATCTCGGCTCACTGCAACTTCCACTTCCCAGGTTCAAGCGATTCTTCTGCCTCAGCCTCCCAAGTAGTTGGGACTACAGGCACGCACCACCATGCCTGGCTCTTTTTGTATTTTTAGTAGAGACAGAGTTTCACCATGTTGGCCAGGCTGGAACCCCTGAACTCAAATGATCCATCCACCTCAGCCTTCCAAAGTGCTGGGATTACAGGTGTGGGCCATGGCGCCCGGCCAAGTTTTTCAAAATCCATATAAAAACATTATTAGGAATGTTCCGTTTCTTGATTTGTTTTTGGTTATACAAGTTGTAACTTACTGATCTGTGTAACATTCTATTCTTCGACATAGCCCAAATATAAAGGGATTTTTCACTTTACTTTTATTGCTAATTAAACCCCACATCACTTACATAATGAAAGAATCTGTATGTTTATGACATGAAGAAAGTGATTAAAAAAAAAAAAAACAATCCTCAAAAGCACTCCTAGCCATCAAGCAACACATATGCTTTTCCTATATTCTGGTATTTTTATGCAGCTACATAACTTACATTTATTATCTCCTACACATCTTTGTCCATGGATGGTATGCACCCATCTACATAAAACTGTTTAGAGGGGGGAAAACATGTTATCACAGTGACACCTGCTGGTGTTTAGCTATAAATTTTATATTCTAAGTGAAGGACAGATTTTTTGGTGTCAAAGTTTTTAATAAAATTTAATATTAGTGTTTTCCATTTAAATAATTTGTTTTATAATTGTTAAAAACAAATCTATGAATACACAATTGACCAGAGATTTTTATTTTTTGACAATGGTCTTACTGTCATTTTATTAACTATTTTCTTTAAAAAGACACTTTCCCAATAAAGCAGTTTAAGTATTCAGACGACATGAAGTTTTTTAAAAAGTGAATTAACTTGTGGCTTTTATCAAATTCTCTACAAATTCTATTTTAAGGGAAACTATTATATTAAATCAACATTTACAGAATATTTTTCTCTGAATTGTAATGTTAGCAATATAAACAATTTCAAAAAAGTAAAAAAATCAGGTCTATGTACAGAAAATTTTCAGCACAACACAGATAGCCTCGTACATTGACTACTATTATGGTTAACTTTCACACTCACAAATGGTGATAATATTTGCAATGGAGGCTAACTTTTAATGCCTGCCAGGTCTCAACCAAATTTTTCTAAAGTAAAAAGGGGAAAACAATTGCTCCAAGGAATGATGGAATGCACATATCCTCATTCATTTCAAGTTTAAAAAAAAATACAGTACTGACCACATTGGCCACGGGGACTGATGCTAAGAGCTGAATCTTGTGCACACTCTCCTCTCTTGCTATCAGAAAATGCTGCACCACTTGAGCCTGGTGTTGTCTGCTCTAAATGTCCTTGAATCACACACTGGCCTCTTCCCAGAATGGCACTTATCTATCTTAATCTTACCCACAGTCATGTTATTATTTTTTTCTTTTTTCCTATTTTTTTGTAGAGACGAAGTCTCACCATGTTGCCCAGGCTGGTCTTGAATTCCTGGCCTCAAGTGATCCTCCTGCCCCAGCCTCCCAAAATGCTGGGATTACAGATGTGAGCCACTGTGCTTGGCTCTTTTAATTGACAAATAACTGTATATATTTATTAGGCACAATGTGATACATTGATACATGTATACATTGTGGAATGAGCCAATCAGGGTAATTAACATATCTATCATCGCATGTTATAGTCTATCCTGTGGCAAAGCCTGACCACACAGCAAGTGGTGAAACAACAGTAAATACCTTTAATGATTCAGAATATTTCAGGGCAGAATTTCACATATTGACTATTAATGTTTGTAGTACATGAGACTATCTATCATTTTAGAAAGCTATGTAAAGAAAAATTTTTGGATCCATCTGTACTATGGATTTTCATGATATCACTTATGGAATTTTTAAAAAACCATGAAAGCACTGTTTTTAGTCTATCTGATGTGTCATTACTAGCTCAACATCAGACGGGCAAAACACTATAATCCTTGTATTTCTGCACTGTTTTGCTCTTTCTTTAGAAGAATATAATGAGTATTTCTTGGTCATAATGATGAAATAAGATTAAACTACATATAAGCTACTTAAAAAGTAGACTCTAAGTTGTTAGACAAATATGAGTATTGTGTTTACTTGCCTTAATTTTGACTATTTCTTCAGAGATAATTTGAACCTTGAGTTTTTGTGAGGATCGAATGTTAGTATATGTACTAACTTTCTGTCCTTTGAAGTGTATCACATCTGAAAATCTAAGCTTGTTTTCTCTTTACGGAACATAAATATGAAAATATCAGAGAAAATGCTGTTTTGCTATTGTTGCCAGGCCAGTCACAAGAAAGCAATGTTTGTAACAGTTGACTAAAAAATGAGCAGAGGGCTGGGCGTGGTGGCTCACGCCTGTAATCCCAGCACTTTGGGAGGCTGAGGCGCGTGGATCACCTGAGGTCAGGTGTTTGAAACCAGGCTGGTCAACATGGTGAAACCCTGTCTCTACTAAAAATACAAAAATTAGTTGGGCGTGGTGGCAGGTGCTTGTAATCCTAGCAACTCGGGAGGCTGAAGCAGGAGAATCACTTACACCCAGGAGGTGGAGATTGGAGTGAGTCGAGGTGGTGCCATTGCCCTCTAGCCTGGGCGACAAGAGCAAAACTCCATCTCAAAAAAAAAAAAAAAAGCAGAATGAGGAAGAGCAGGCAGTTAAGATTTCCATTCTCTATTCATTGTATGACCTTGAATTGCACCAAGTCAATAAAGCATTAGCATTTTACTGGAGTTGAAAATTATAAAATAATTATAAAACCTTTCTGAAAGACTAAAAACAAGCTACTTAGAAAATATGTCATCTGTAACAGAAACTTCAAATATTCTGACTGAATTAATGTTTAAAATATTTTTCTGGTATTTTTCATCCTGAGATATAAAATTACTACCCCAAATGGGAAAAAAAAAAAAAAAAAAAAAAAAAGAGCCTCCAGAGTACAATTTCAGGAAAGGCAGACATTATGCTAAAATCCAAAGCAATAAAACCCTCTACCTTTTCATTTGCAATGGCAACCAGAAAACCCAATACCTCTAGACACTTGCACAGTAGAAAACTGTTCAAACCGTACATGGAAATGTTCAGATAGAAAGTTTATGTATTATAAGAGCAAAGAAGAGAATTCACTAGAACCTGGCGGCATCTGTGACTCCTCCAGATTTTCATGGCACTTTGGGTTTAATAGCACAGACCAAGTCCCCTCTATCTACAGGCCCCTAATAATAGCCTGAGACATTTTCACAAACCACAGTAATATCCTAAAGATTAAAAATTCCAAAATTAAGTATTCAGGTAGGAGTTGCACAGGTTTAGAACACTACTGAACTCTTATTTGCCTTCATTATTAGCTCACAAACAGTAAAAGACCAATCTAATAGAAGCAGTAGAGACAATCATATCAGTTCATGAATAATAGGAAATAATCTAATATAAAAGGTTTAGTATAATATTAAAAGAAAAGTTAGAAAGTATCTTTTACACTAGACTATGGGCATGTTCTTTTTTGGAGAAATTTTAGTATGATAAAATCACCATATACTTGTCTAACATGCTGTTTCTGTATAGAGAAATCTGGCCAGCTAGTGAACACCAGAAATGCTAGAAAAAAAATTTAAACTTTATTATTCTTGGCTGAATTTATGGCAGATTAATGAAAACAACTAAAGGCAGCTCAGGAGACAGTGAAATTTTATAGGGTAATTTAGCTCTGGATAACTGCCCTAAAGGTGTCCCCATCCCTGCAGCCTAGGAAGGCCCCATTTGTTAGGAGCCGTATCTGCGTGAGGGACAGGATTCAAAATGAGGGACTCTCTCAGTCTTCTCCACCTGCCATAACAAAATACCACAGACTTGGTGGCTTAAATAAAAAAGTAATTTTCTTACAGATCTGTTGACAAGAAGTCTAAGGCCACGGTGCTGAAAAATGTGGTTCCTATGAGGCCCCTCTTCCTGGATTGCAGATGGCTGCCTTCCTGCTGTGTCCTCAGGACTTTTCTTCTGTGTGTGCCTAAAGGGAGCTCTGGGGTCTCTTTTCCTACGAGGACACCAGTCCTATTAGATTAGGGCCATGCCCTATGACCTCATTTAACCTTAATTACCTCCTTAAAGACCCTATCTCCAAATACAGTCACACTGAGGTTATAGCTTGATGAATTCGGGGGAGACAAAATTCAGTCCATAACAGGGACTAAGCTGGATGAGAAGGACTTGTAAGGACTCAAAGGGCATTGTCCTCAAGAAATAAACTAGGAAAACACCTACATTTACCCTCCTTCATTATTCAAGAAGACATATAACGGAAGAAAAGTCTCCTGTGGGAATGCCTCATTGGAGGCAACAGTCACGTATTCAGGGCTGAAATCCACATTTTGTGAGTGTGTAAAGCATTAAGGAGTAGAAAAGGGAGAGGCAGGGAATCAAAGGTGAAAATGGATTTTGAAGTGGTCTGTGGTTTGTAGTGTCTAAAGAAACAAATTGGTGCTGCAGGGGGAAAAAAAAATCTTCTCTGTAGGACTATACATTTTTAAAAAATCCCCCAAAACAAAGTTCAGAGGAATGTGAACTTAAAAAACTACTGACCACATTAGAAAACTAGTCATCACAAACTCGTTCTAGCAAAAACAAGCAACAAACTATAAATTCGGACCCACAAAAAAGAAAAATATTGAAAGTACCACATGCAGAATGTAAAATAAGTACTTTTAGTATGTTTAAAGTAGAGAAAAAAATGAACTATCCCAAACGACCAGGAATGTTTAAGAAACAACTCTTCTGAAAGTAAAAAAACCTATAATTAACAACTTAATAGATGGGCAAAATAGGTTACAGATAGAATGAAGACAGAATTAATGAAATAGATTTGAAGAAATTATCCAGAATTCAACACCTAGAGACAGAGAGATGGAAAATACGAAACAGGGATTAACAGATACGGAGAGGACAGTGAGATGGTGAAACGGAAGTCTAATTTGACTTCCTGAAGGAGAGAACAGAGAGAATGAGGGAGATACAATATTCCAAAAGATAGTAGCTGAGAATTTTTCAGAATTTATGAAAAGTACCAAATTCTCAGATTCAGGAAGCTCAATGAATCCCAACAGGGCAATGAAAAGAAATATACAGCTAAACATATTGTGGTATGGCCACATTTGACTGTAAAACACCAAAGATAAAGATCTTAAACATGACCTGAGAAAGAAGGCAAATTAGCTACAAACACTGATCAGGCTGACAACTGCCATTTCAGAAGCAGCAATGGAAGCAAGAAGACAGTAGAATATTATTCAATATCAGAAAACAGCTGTCAACCTATAATCCTATATGTAGCTACTTTCAAGGATAATAAAACAGTAAACGTCTAGGTAAATCTACGTAAACACTGACTGTACAAAATAACCATTTTTATAGTTAAACCGAGATAGAACTAGATTCTAGACAACAATCTGTAAGTTGAAGAGAGAAATCAGACTTTGTACAAAAATCTCTAATGTATAGGAAGAGAGTAAAGATGTTAACTTTAGGTTAACTATGCAAGTTAAATTTCCTAATAAGCACTTAATTAGAAGTTAATTTTTACATATAAATAAAATACATATCAAAAGTGATTTGAAAACTGGGAAATGTTTAACTTTGAAAGTAGAAAAGTAGATGGAAAAATGAAACAAAACAAACTCAAGCTGAAAGAAGGCAAGAAACAGAAAAGGTGGGACAAAAAGCACAGAGTAAGATGATATAAATAAATCTTAATGTATCAGTAATCTTGACAAATGTAAATGAATTGAACTCCTTAGTTGACAAATAATCAGAAAGAAAGAAAAACATCAGTCACAGTGTTTTTAAGGGACATACCTAAAACACGTAACAGCAAGGTTTAACAGAAGGATAAAAAAAGGTATATCCTATAAATCTAGCTAGCTGGTACCATCTATATAAATAGATTTTATATTTATGTATATATTTATAATTCTATTTATAACAAAACTTCAAAATATATAAAACTAAAATTGACAGAATTACAGGGAGAAATTGGCAAATTCACTGGAACAGAAAGTGTCAACACATCTCAGAGTCTGAGAGATCATGCAGAAGACAGAGAACAGTAAAATGGAAAAAACTAGAATTACACAATTGACAACTTTGGTCTAATGGACATCCAACAACTAAGAACCAAGCATACTTTTCAGGTACTCATGAAATATCTGCAAAAGCAGGTTAGAATCTAGGTCATAAAGCAAATCTCAACAAATACTAACAAATCAGTCTTACATGTACCTATTTTCTAACCACAATTCAAATTCAATTAAAACAAGAATCAATAAATACAGAATTTAAAAATACACATGCTAGGAAATGGAAAAAAAAAAGCCTCATATATATGTTAGTCCAAAAATAAATAAGAATTAAAAATTAAAATTATGGCCGGGTGCAGTGGCTCACATCTGTAATCCCACCACTTTGGGGAGGTCAAGGCAGGTGAATCACGAGGTCAGGAGTTCAAGACCAGCCTGGCCAATATGGTGAAATCCTGTCTCTACTAAAAATACAAAAATTAGCAGGGCATGGTGGTGTGCGCCTGTAATCCCAGCTATTCGGGTGGCTGAGGCAGGAGAATTATTTGAACCCAGGAGGCAGAGGTTGCAGTGAGCTGAGATCACACCACTGCACTCCAGCCTTGATGACAGAGCAAGATACTGTCTTAAAAAAACAAAACAAAACAAAACAAAAACAAAAAAACCTTAGAACTTAAAACCAAATCTTTCTACGGTGTTTTAAAATTATAAAGCATTATTTCATTTGATCATTACAGTAATCTTATGAGCTACACAGAACCCACAGTATCTCTACTCAACAACATAAACACAGTAGAAATGTTACAAACTGGTCAGGCACAGTGGCTCACGCCTGTAATCCCAGCGCTTTGGGAGGCTAAGGTGATCGCTGCAGCCTGGGTGACAAAGCAAGACGAGGAAGGAAGGGAGGGAGGGAGGGAGAGAGGGAGGGAGGAAAGAAAAGAAAAAAAGAAAAGAAAAGAAGAAAGGAAGGAAGGAAGCTTATATTATGTAATTATTAAACTTATTTTTTACATATAAATAAAATACATATCACAGGTGATATGGCAACAGGGAAATAGAAGCAAACTTCTTCACCACTAAAAATATCAAAAGAAAGGTAAATAAACTAACTCTTACAGAAGCTATACTGAATAGTTAAAAATGTTACAAGGAAACAATTGGGTATCTTAATGTCTAAAGCTCAAAAAGCCCGTCAATTCATTTTGGTTTAGGAAGTCCCTTAGATATTTATGGAATATACACAAACTTATAAGGTGAAGTATTTATTATTCACGAGATGAACACAAACTATCAGAAATCTTTGCTATACAAGTTGGGTAGCCACAGTTAAGAATATATTCCCACTCACACACACAATCATAATTTCTTGGTTACAGTATTCGTTCAATGTGTTGGCAATTAATCACATTCCAAAAAGTGTCTACAGTACAAAGGGAATTTTCATTTAAGGCTCCCCTCCCTTTTCACATGTGGGATATTTTTGGAAGTATTTCTTTTTTTCATCCACTGAAAGAGAATTAAGAAAATTCCAACATGCCTTGGTGTCAGCAAGTGTGCTTTTTAGTCCAGGTACCAGCAGATGATTGATGCACCTGTCAAGCCTACAGTAGCAGACAGAGAAAGTTGGCAGAAGTTCAGTGTTACTGAAAAAAATCTCAAATACTTATTTCATCTCCTCTATTAACTTTAATCACATTTTCAACATGCAGCCAAGAATGAAGCTTTGACATTAAGCCATCAATTCAACACAGGCAAGCATTGTCAATTTTATGCAGTCGCCACACTGAGATAACACAAGAGAGCTGGATATTTTCTTTCTTCTGCCTTTCTTTACTAAAGAGCAATAAAAAATATGTGAAAGATTTATCCATACCTCAAATTCATTTACCATAAATCTCTTGAAATTATTGCGTTTTACTTTTGCTTGGTTTATGGTAAACAACAACAACAAAAAAATCAACTTAGTTCTTCAAGTAGATTTTTTTTTAAATGGAGTTTCGCTCTGTTGCCCAGGCTGGAATGCAGGGGCGTGATCTTGGCTCATTGCAATCTCCGCCTCCTGGGTTCAAGTGATTCTCCTGCCTGAGCCTACCGAGTAGCTGGGATCACAGGCGTGTGTCACCACACCCGGCCAATTTTTGTATTTTTAGTAGAGACAGGGATTCACTATGTTGGCCAGGCTGGTCTTGAACTCCTGACCTCAAATGATCTGCCTGCCTCAGCCTCCCAAAGTGCTGGGATTACAGGCGTGAGCCACTGCACCTAGCTTCAATTAGATTGTTAAATGCACATTTTTAAAGATCACAGTGATGACAGAATTGGTACACGTCTCATCATAATATACCTGCTTATGAGAACAGACATTTAACACTTAAAAGGGTTTACATTTAACATGGATCATTTGCCATGTGGGCAAACACTTCTGGTTCCTTCAAAGCCAGGAACTTTATATGGTTCCACAGGGACTCCCTGGCAGATTCCGTTGATTACTCACTAAACAGTTGAAACATGTATAGATATTATTTATCTTATAAAGCTTACCCATAGCAAAAGAGACACAAAAATGAGGTAAATACTATAGGCAAGATTATACTTCCTGGAAAAACTAAATGTCAATATATTTTTGGTAAGCTTTTCCTTCTAAGCATGCTTTAAAAGCTGAAAATAGTTTTGTGCTGGAAGGCCACAAAACTTAACATGTGTGTCTTCTCATCCGTGGAAGCACATGGCATTATGCTGCACTGTAAAATCTGCAACCCTTCCCAAGAGGCAGTTCAAACAACAACATGGACACCTTTGCCTCAGTAGAGATAATGTTTTCATTCTCACCTCTCTGAAATGTGATCTCTGCTCCAAGGACAGCTGGGGTTTTTTTTTGTCTACATTACTCATGCAATAACACTTTATACATTCTTCCAACAGCCAAGGAGGCTATGATAGGCAGTTTCTATACCTGCCCATTAAGCCACAATAATAAACTATTATTAACCCTGTATAAAAATGGATTACATGATCTTTCTAAGAAGTCTATACCTATAGTTCTCTGAGCTAATCAATGGAAAAGATCAATTCTGACTAACCAAGAGTATATTTATTCCATTTTCCTTCCTACTCCTCTTCCAAATAATCATATATAGGCACTTAAAGCTGGAAAGACGTGGCACTCTTCTTTAAACATCCAATCAGGATGACAGTAGAAGCTGCTTTCTTTTGGTGTAAGAGTGCCATTGAATATATTGCTAAGCTTGAAGCAGAGGCTAAATGGTTTGATGGGAATGTTTTTCAGGAGAGAAGTGAACATCTTCTCATTAGTTTGTGATTGTTGTGGTTCAAGTTCTTAGAAGGTTGAAAACTTCGCTAGGTCCTTCTCCATCTCAACGTATTGTTCTTTAAGCCTCTCCATGGCTTTTCTGTGCTCTTCATCCACTTTGGCCCTTTCGTTAGGCTGCTCCTTCATGAAGTCATCCCACTGGAGCATGTGCTGTTTCTCACTAGCTATTAAGTGGTCACTATGAATCTGAGAAAAGAAAATTAGAAAGTCACATGACACTTTCCAGACAATTATTTCATAACTTTACCTCTTGACACTTGGTTACCATCACAATCAGCTGGTAAGTCACAAGGATAAGACTGTGTTATAACGTCCAAAAAAAGATGACACATTAGAAACATCTAAGGCTTCTCTTATTAAAATTAAACACAGATATTCTCATTTCTTAAATTTTAAAAGTGGGCTGGGCTGGGCACGGTGGCTCACACCTGTAATCCCAGCATTCTGCGTGACTGAGGCAGGTCGATTACCTGAGGTAAGGAGTTTTGAGACCAGCCTCGCCAACATGGCAAAACCCCGTTTCTACTAAAAATACAAAAAAATTAGCTGGGCATGGTGGCACATGCTACTCAGGAGGCTGAGGTGGAAGAATCGCTTGAACCCAGGAGGCGGAGGCTGCAGTGAGCCGAGATTGCACCACTGCACTCCAGCCTGGTGACAGAGCAAGACTCCGTCTCAAAAAAACAAAACAAAACAAAACAAAAATTAGCCAGGCATGGTGGCACATGGCTGTAATCCCAGCTACTCGGGGGGCTGAGGCAGGAGAATCGCTTGAACCTGGAAGGCAGAAGTTGCAGTGAGCTGAGATGGCGCCACTGCACTCTAGCCTGGGTGACAGAGTGAGATTCCGTCTCAAAAATAAAAAAGAAAAAAATATTTTTTTGAAGTGTCTAGTATCTTTACATAAAATCAAACACAATCCAAGTAATTTTTCATATTGCTGTTTCTCCTCAAATACCATTTAACTGAAGACATTTTTAAACCAATTTTAAAGAATATATGCTAAAAGAATCATTGTTACAAGAAATCAAAATGTCTGTCTTACATAAAACATTTTTAAGTGCATTAAAAAGAATCATAAATTATTAGTAACTAGAAGAGAACTCAAGAAATCTCCTCTGAGACAGGTACAGTGGCTTGCACCAGTAATCCCAGCACTTTGGGAGGCTGAGGTGGGTGGATCACCTAAGTTAAGAGTTCAAGACCAGCCTGGCCAACATGGCGGAACCCCGTCTCTATTATAAATACAAAAATTAGCCAGGTGTGGTGGCGTGCGCCTGTGATCCCAGCTACTTGAAAAGCTGAGGGGGGAGAATCGCTTGAACCGGGAGGTGGATTTTGCAGTGAGCCGAGATGGTGCCACTGCACTCTAGCCTGGGTGACAGAGTGAGAAAAAAAAAAGGAAGGGAGGGAAGGAGGAAGGAAGGAAGGAAGGAGGGAAGGAGGGAAAGAGGGAAGGAGGGAAGACAGGGAGGGAGGGAGGGAGGAAGGAAGGAAGGAAGGAAGCAGGCAAGCAAACTAGCTAGCTCGCTGGCTCCTCTAGGTCAGTTCTAGTCCTTGAAGCAAATCAGCATCTCAAACATCTGTGTCAAATGTCTCAGTTCTTGAGATGTTCCTTATTACTGCTATATAAGGATGAAAGGTTTTTTCTTTTTCTTTCTGGCACCACAGTAATACAGATAAAACACCGTATAAATAAAAAAGGTATAAATTTAGTTTTCTTCCTCCCTCCAAAGTATAATTTCAATTATTACCTTTGAATATGTACAACAAAAAGCTAAATAGAGGGTGAAAAAAATAACTTTATATCCCTATTTCAACTATTCTATATGTCATTAGCAGTTAAGTGTTGATACAGACTAGGTTCTATTAAACAAACAAAAACTGGGATATGCAAACTATAAAAACCTACAAGGTTGAATCGCTTGAACCTGGGAGGTGGAGACTGCAGTAAGCCGAGACCATACCACTGCACTGCAGCCACGGTGACAGAGCGAGACTCTGTCTCAGACACACACACACAAACACACAAAATATCAACAAAGCACCTGAAGTCACTGCTAATTCTAGCATGTTAATTCCAGCACTTGAATGAAAAAGGGATACGCGGTATACTTAGACGCTGGTTAACTCAGACGTCATCCACCAGAACAACAGCTACTAGGAAAAAGACAGAAACTGTCTTCAAGCTGTCTACCATGTTCTTGCTGTTCTATTTTCTCTCCCATTTGGGTCGGGATGACAAACAGGATGAAGGGCTGAATAAGCCAATGTGCTCCAAGTACCCATGAAATGCAAATTTCTGCTAGCTGTTTTGCATAGCTACTTCAAAAAACCTCTCCTTTAAGATTACATTATTCTCATTTTACAAAGAAATTAAGGCTTAAGGACACTTTTATCCTCCATGGTCATTCATCTAATAGCTTGCTTGTAGATTCAAATTTAGGTCTTTCTGACACCCAAACCTATGCCTTTCTATCACGGAGTGCAAATCAGATCTTTCCAGAGGAAGTTTTACATAGGTTGCTAAAAGTCTCTTCTTTCACAAGACAAATGCTCTTGTGAGAGCCTTTTTGCTAGGCTGACCTGAAGCTCCTCAGCACCAAGACATTCCAATCTCAGACCCATGTCAACTTCTTTCCAATTGAAAAGTCTTGGTCAAACATTCCGCTAAAATGTTTGACTGTTCCTCTACAGTCACACAAATATGTCCCACAGACCCTTGGGATCTGAACAGATATTACAGTGGTGGGGAGAGAGGGTTAGGGAGATGTTTACTCATCCAATAAATTTGTTAAACAGGTTAAACAAATCCAATGCATTACTTCTTAACTTTTCAGCCTTATAGATTATAACTCTTCAAAAGATGCATGAAGAGTTTATTAAACTTTTCTGATGGAACTTTTGCAAAAACTGTTACAATCTAAGAGAAAAGCCACAGTCAGACTAGAAAAAGAAAAAATGCAGATAAACTTCATCAAAATGAAATTTATTTTAATAAATACAAATAATATTAAACATGCATACTCAGATGTTATTTAATTGTTCATTTCTTTGTAAATGAAAAGTCATCATTGGCTCAGCTGACCTTGTGATGTGGACCCCAAGGTGACAGCCGTGTTCCCCTTGCCAACTAGAATGTATTTTATCCAGCTCAGCCCAATGAAGACAAAGGCAGCCTCGGCAGGCACACAAACCTCTCTTCAGGTTCTGGTTTACCTGTCACTAGTCGCATGATGCTGAGCAAGTTAAAGTTTCTTTAAAATGAGGAAAATAAATACTTTGCATCCACAAATAATACTTCTAAAGATTAGAGGTAGAACATTGCAAGTTCCTAGCTCAGTGGCTAAGGAGCTTAATCAAAGGTAAATACTATACAAATCACAAGCGAAGCATCTAGAAGGCAGATCACTCTACATTTATCCCCCTGCCATTTCAGCTTTTGTTTTTTAATGTTAGGAATTTACTTTTGGCAACAGATTATTGTAGTAATTCAAACAATACAGACAACTCAAGGGCAACAGACTTTCCCTTCCATTTCTATATTCAATTTAATCCTTGATGTAACCATTATTAACCATTTGGCTACAAGAACAGTCTTTAAGATACTGCAATATATTAGTGAATAAGATAGTACCAAAGATCAGCATTTCTATTGTGTAGTTTCAGAATATTATGATTAAAGAGAAACATATTAAAGTAGCTTTTTCACATCAGACATATTGCTTATTAGCCTTGTAGGCCAAGTGAAAATAAGATAAAAGGTGACAACTTCCAAATCCAAATGAAAATCTAGTCTTGTTTGCTTATCAAGAAGTTCTTACAATCAATCCATGTTACCTTTTCCTAGTTTCCCACTTTTAATAGTGATTGCAGGGCATTCTTACATTCTTTACAACTAGCAAAGAAAAAATGGCAGGGGTGGAGGCGGTGGGGGTTGCCTATACATTCATGTATTGACAATACTGCAGTCTTTACATACAATTAAAACCCAGTTACCTGGAAATAACATTTATCTGAAACTTCGTAGAGAATGTGGTAAGACCTTTAAGTCATCCAAAAGAAGAAGATACTACAAAGTCCATGTACAAATACTGCAGGGCTCATGAAAAGCTCTGTTGATTCTGAACCTATTTGACTTACGTTACACACAATTCTAACCAGTTTAGTTAACTGGTTTCTAAGACAACACCCTATCAAATATTACAAGTTAGAAAATGAAAAGGCCGATACATGAGAAAAGAATAACAGGCCTCAGCCTTATAGCAAAAGAGGAAGCAGATACGAAAACTTAAAACACATGATATCTCAGGGCAGTTGGTACAGAAACGTAGCACAGTATTTCTCTCTCTCATTCCCTGATGACATCACCATATTCATAACATAAAATCTGCTATTTTCAGTAATGCTTGATTCCTACAAAACTATTCTGTAACATTTAACAATTTTTTTAAAAAAACGTAACAACAAAAAAAGTAACAATATAGAATATATTTTTAAAGATTTCCACCCAAATTAATCAAAGTGCATGGTGAAAGAAGACAAGAAGACTCTTAGAGACATGGAGACCTACAACATCTCCATTAAGGAGATGCCTCAATGTTGCTGACCTTATCTGAGAGGCTGTCCTGCTACCTGGCCCCAGTTAGGGGCAGAGGAGCAGCAGGGATGAGGGGGATGGCATGGACATCTTGTCACTTTTTTCTCTGAACAAATACCACTTTCTGAAGCAAAAGAAGTTAACTGCGAACATGTTAGACACCCTTTTCTTTGGGGTAGGCTCCTGCCCTAAGGGCCATTTCTTTTCCCCCCAAAACACTAATTCATTTCCCTAAGCTAGGTACCTCCAGATTCCAGAGGCTCTCCTCACCCCAGCTGAGTTTCTTTAAAAATCATTCAAGGGAATATATCCTCAACTTCATTTTCTGTAATAAGTCTGGAGGCAGAGCCACTAAAACTCCTGAGTGAGGTGGCCCAGGGGATTGTCCCCAGGTAGGGGAAGAGGGGAGAGAAAATGGTAGCCATTTTTACATTGTTTTATGTAGTAGTTACTGATTCAAGAAACATAAAATTCTGAATAAAATGACTTGAAAATTTCCCCCCCAAAATAAAGAAATTCGAAAAACAAAAAAAGTACTTAAAGTTAAAAGAGCACTGTGCTTAAAGAAGATAAAAACCTTGGCTTTTACATAGAATTACCATATAAAGCAGCAATTCCACTATTGGGCATATATCCAAAAAAATTAAAAGTAGGAACCTGAACAGCTATTTGTCCACCCATGTTTACAGCAATGTTATGAATAACAGCCAAAGGTGGGAGAACCCAAGTGTCCATAAACAGATGAACAGATAAACAGAATGTAGTCTAAACATACAGTAAAATATTATTTGGCATCAAAAAAAAAAAAGAAAGAAAGAAGAAATTCCGACACATGCTACAGCATCGACAAATCTCAACAACATTACACTAAAGAAATAAACCAGTCACAAAAAAGACAAATGTTTTATGATTCTACTTACATGATGAACCTAGAGCAGTCAAATTCTTAGAGCTAGAAAGTAGAATGGTGGTTTCTAGGGGTGGAGAGAAAGGGGAATGAGGAGTTATTGTTTACTGGGTACAGGGTTTCAGTTTTGCAAGATGAAAGAGTTCTGTGGGCTGTGTGTGGTAGCTCATGCCTGTAATCCCAGCACTTTGGGAGGCTAAGGTGAGTGGATTCCCTGAGGTCAGGAGTTTGAGACCAGCCTTGTCAACATGGTGAAACCTTGTCTCTACTAAAAATACAAAAATTAGCCAGGCGTGGTGGCAGGTGCCTGTAATTGCAGCCACTCAGTAGGCTGAGGTGGGAGAATTGTTTGAGCCCGGAAGGTGGTGGTTGCAGTAAGCCGAGATCACGTCACTGCACTCCAGGCTGGGCGACGAGAGCGAAACTCCAACTCAAAAAATAAAAATAATAATAATAATAAAAAATAATTTTTTTAAAAGTTCTGTGGATGGATGGTGGTCATGGTTGAACAACAATGTGAATACAGATAATGCCACTGAAATGTACATTTTAAAGTGGTTATGAAGGTGAATTTTATGTTATATGAATTTTGCCACAATAAAAAAATTTAAATCAAGTTTCAGGGGATTCTTCTTAAATGAAATCAAGTGTACTCTTCAAGATAAACTTAGAAAATGCCGACTTTAAAATAAAAAGAGAAAGTTTATTAATAGCCTATAACTACATACCAAAAGTAATTAACTATAACAGTGTTATCTCTTTCTACTTAGTAAAATGCATACATTAAGTTACAACAGAGAAAGAAATAATAAACTGGCAGGATGCAGGCACACACTCACTGCCCCCCCACCAATTAAAGATAAGGTAAAATAGAAACCAATCCTGAAGACAGGTGTCTAGAACCATGTCTATAAAAGAACTCTGGATTACAAAATAAAAACACACTTCTGCACAGATTCGTCTAAGTCAGTGATTTTCAATGGGGGTGGGGAGGGCATTTTATACCCTCTCCCCCAGGAGATTGTTGGTTATTATAACACAGGTTGTGGGGAGGTGCTACCGGCATCTAGTAGGTAGAGGCCAAGAATGCTGCTAAACATCCCGCAATGCACAGGACAGCACCTGCAATAAGGAATTATTAGGTCCAAAGTGTCAACAGTGCTGAGGTTGAGAAACCCTGGTCTAAGGGAAAATTCTCAATAATCCAACTAAGGACTAAAAGGTCTTTTAGAGCATCTGTCAGTAATATGCATGCCATTAGTTTTACATATGCCTTACAGAGACATGGAAAAACTATTTCCTTTGGTAAAGAGTGTCAGTGTAACAACTGCAAAAAATGATTTTATATAGAATATGTACTGATATGCTACTCTGTTTTTAAACTCTATTAAGAACAATGTATAAGCCATGCAATCTTGCTGTCATGAAAATAATCATAAAGGAGGATAACTGTATCTAATAAATATTTGTGGATGAAAAGAATCAAAAGCATTCACATTTACTTCTAATCTGGTTGAACAGGGCTTCAAAAGTTTGACACCTGTGCATGAACCTAAATTAAATTATTGACAGATATTATTAACCATCTCATCTCCACTGGTGGCATAATTTTAAGAGCCAGTGAATTTTACAAGCCAAAAATAATTTTCATTTCACTATTCTTATTGCCCGTACCCAAAATGCAACTGTATTACTGGCAGTTTTTAAGACATGTCAAATAACTAGGGAATGTGCATTTATTGTTCTTCTGAATGTACTTTTAGATATCAACTGTGGGAAATGTGATTTGCATGAATGACGTTTATCAATTTACTTCCTACATAATTCCACAAATTGTCTTGACATAAAAGAACTAATGAGTTTGAGACCAGCCTGACCAACATGGTTAAAACCCTGTCTCTACTAAAAATACAAAAATTAGCTGGGCGTGGTGGCGGGTGCCTGTAATCCCAGTGACTCAGGAAGCTGAGGCAGGAGAATCACTTGAAGCTGGGAGGTGGAGGTTGCAGTGAGCTGAGATCACACCACTCCACTCCAGCCTGAGCAACAGAGTGAAATTCCATCTCAAAAAAAAAAAAAAGAATTATTGATTAATGGCAGTAGTCTATTTTATCTCATTACTACTCCCATCTTGATTTGTTCTGAGAATGTTTCAAACATATAAAATTAACATTAGGTTGTAAATGCAGCGGTCAGGTCTTTGCTTTGTTTACATTGGCTAGATGAGAAATTAAACTTTACCTTTATGACACACGTGTGTGCATGTGCACGTATGTGTGGAGTGTGAAACCTCTGCCATGTCAAAGTTTCAGAAAAAGCTACATATGGCAGTAAAACAAAAACGTAAAAGAAAAAGACAAAAGAAATAAAGACAAGACTAAAAATTTATTGCTCCAATAAGAATGTAAAGAATTTTTACTTTTCTCTGAGCAGAGAAATACATCTGTTTATAACTTTAAGTTGGTTAATTTTATTATCTTCAGAAAAGAAAATCAGGGTAACAAATCTAAGTCTGCTTATAAACTAAGTCTCATAGACTTACCAACTTCTGGTGAAACAGTATATGTTAAAGTACTAATTTTTAATATGTATTCTATAAAAATTATTTTAATAATAGTCTCAGACATAGTATCCGTAAGAAATGTACTTCAGGTCGGGCGCGGTGGCTCATGCTTGTAATCCCAGCACTTTGGGAGGACGAGGCTGGTGGATCACCTAAGGTTAGGAATTCGGGACCAGCCTGGCCAACCCTGTTTCTACTAAAAATACAAAAATTAGCTGGGCATGGTGGTGCGTGCCTGTAGTTCCAACTACTTGGGAAGTTGAGGCAGGAGAATAGCTTGAACCTGGGAGGTGGAGGTTGCAGTTAGCCGAGATCACACCACTGCCCTCTAGCCTGGGTGATGGAGTGAGACTCAGTTTAGAAAAAAAAAAAGAAATGCACTTCATATTAAAATATTCTTATTTCTTGTAGCCAATGCTTTTTAAACCACGAAGAGACAGCACTTTTTAATTTGCAAAATCATGAATAGGAAGGCTTCTCAAGTGCTTCACAGACTCTAATATACAGCGGGGCTCTTACCCACACAGTGACTGCCTCTGTCTTAAACAAACAGTGAACTGGCAGGGAAAAAAAGCTGCCTTACATTTCGATAGTGATATACAATTCACAAAGCAATTTCAAATCATTTTATAATGCAATTTACCCACCAATCTATCAGATAAGTAGAATAGATAATTATTTTGTAGATGAGGAGCTAGCAGCTCAGTGCTTATAGCTAGCTAATAAAGGGAACCAATACCAGAAATAAAAGAAGCCTGGTATTTCTTACCCAATCTGGTCATCTTCCTACTAGACACAGAGCTAATACATCACATGTAGAAATAGTTCAAAGTGACAAAAGAAACTGTTCAAATTATAATTTAAGTTCCTGCTCGAAAATGAAAAAATGCCATTTTTCAGAAATATAACTGCTTTGATAACGTCTTAGAAAGACAGATTGATTAATGTTTGGCTGCACACCCACTTGAATCTGCTTAAATCACACAGCAACATGTCAGAGAGGTAACATGTAGCATGCGATACGTCCTCATTTTTATTCTAAGAGCCAAGAGAATTGCATGTGTTGAAATGTACAGCTAGTGTTCTATCAGATCATTATTTGGCTTCTCAAAAACAGAATGTTTTGGGTGCTCCCAAAGCAAATTGTTTAATACAGTATTTGAGATCCTCCACAATAATTTCTAGAAACATCCATTTAGACAGTCTACATACCAGCTCCATGAGACAACACTGACTTCTCACATCTTTCGCCTTTGCTTACAATGTATTCCTTGCCCTAGAATATCTCTCTTCTCATATTTCAGCAACTGAATTCTTACCAATCAAGGCCAAGCTTAAATGCCATCATTTTCCTAATAAATTACTCCTTTGCCAAGATCCCACAAAGTAATGATCACAGTTCTCACTTTATCCTCTATTATAATAGCATGAGTGGTTTGGGACTCCAAGACTTTTAGCTCCTTATGTAGGAACTGTCTTAAAATTGACAAAATCAATCATCCCAAGTGACACCGAGCAAAGTAGAGGAATTAAAAATATATCTGCTGTCCAGTCTGACACTGTCCACTTATGTCCCCGGCCCTGCCTGCCTTTACAGCACTCTGCGCGCTGTGCAAGCACCCCATCCTGACATAAACTTCCCTGACCCCAGCTCTGCTTGCCACTTCATCCATGAGCTCGGCCATGGCCCTGCTTCCGGACTGGCCTCCTGGGTCCCACTATCCTTGGGCAGCCGTCCCACCTGTCTTAAATGTCAAGTACTTTCAATAAAGTGTAAATTATCAAACTGTTGAGTTTTCAAACTTTACATCAACATTTAGATTGAAGCAGAGGGTAAAGAAACTGAAACTCTGAGAAGGTTCATTCCATTATATTTTTAGGCAGTGACAGATCTGAACTATTATTGTGGATTAACCAAGACACATTCCAGATAAATGGAGACAGTAACATTTGTTGATACACACATATGCAAAAAGGCATTATTTTCAGAGTGACAGTATTTTCAATGTTTCTTAAAAAATGTAAGATGTATCTTTATTAGTTTAGAGCAATGAATAAGTTACAAAAACACTTTATGATAACTGCAAGTGAAAAACAACAAATTATCACAGGAACTTAAAATCTTGTGCTATTTTTCCACATCTGAATTTAGTTAATATATAATTCAAATAAGCAAAGCACTGTCCAGTAAATGATTCAAATACTCCTATGGCTATTCATTAACCTATCCACAGGCATGAATGTTCCTTTTCTAGAAGAAATATACATAATACACTCAAGACTTCAGGCTCAAAGGAAAGATTTATATCTCCAATCTGGTGGATATTTGTTGTTACATGTAAAAATCCTATTTTTTCTCTCCTCCAGAAGACAAATATCACTTTCAGGAAAAAGATGGAAATGTTGAAAAGGAAGAAAGAGAGTTCTGCAATTTCAATTATAAAAATATTGATATGGCCACGTGACCTTATCTCCTCAACACATCTTCAATGAATTAGCCCTTTTAAAATATGTAAAAATCATTGCATTCAGGTGATTTTCTGATCAAAGGCAATTGCTAATAATATTATAATAGACACCCAAAACTTATATGCCCCATTATCTAAATGATCTTTTACCTTTTTTCGTTCCTGTTCCCTCTGCTGGAGTCTACAGACTGACTCATTAGCTGCTTGCACTGAAATAAAAAAGACATGGGTTTTCAGTCAGCAGACTGTGTTCAAGAAAACACATACCTGGGGGAGGACTGTGTGTGGAGAGTATGTGGATTGTTTTATATCTCAAAAAAACTATGCAGAAAACTGATATTATTTTTATGGTAGTAGGATGGCCAGAGGGAAAAATTAAGTTTTGCCAATATATTCAGGATGTCATAATTAGTATAACCGTAATTCTTGGGCTTTGAGCTACAAGCCAAAGGGCATTTAAATACTAACTCCAACGGCAAACTGTCTACAACCACCTCAGAATTCTCCAAGAAGATATAAAATGCCCGATAAATTTATCACAGCATTCCGATTACGATGTTACATTGTCTGCCTGTCCCACCGTCCACCTTTTTCTCATTCATACTCCTACTCTGTCACAGGCAGGTACATTAGTTTAGCAACTTTCCTCTATTCTTGCCTGTGCTCTCTTGTCTTCTAATTTATCCTGGCTGCCACTACAAGATTCAACTTCCTCTGGACCATCTCCATTAAGTCATTTCTCTTTCTTAAGAACTAAACTGCTAGTAATAATTACTGTAATTATTTATTGAGTATTTACTAAGTGCTAAGACCTATGTATTATCCCTCTTTTTTATTTATTTTCGTTCTGAGACTCAGTCTCGCTCTGTTGCCCAGGCTGTTGTGTAGTGGCACGGTTTTGGCTCACTTCAACCTTCACCTCCCGGGTTCAAGCAATTCTCCTGTCTCAGCCTCCTAAGTAGCTGGGATCACAGGCACCTGCCACCATGTCCAGCTAATTTTTTGTATTTTTAGTAGAGACGGGGTTTTATCATGTTGGGCCAGGCTGGGCTCGAACTCCTGACCTCATGATCCGCCCGCTTCAGCCTCCCAATGTGTTGGGATTACAGGCATGAGCCACTGCGCCCAGCCTGTATTATCCCTCTTAATCCCACTTTCCTATTAGGAAATGATCAGTATTCCATCTTACAGATGACAAAACTGAGGTACAGAAAGGTGAAGCTGTCAATCAAGGTGGTTACAAAACTAATAAATACAGGAAACAGGATTTCAAATCAGATCTTTCTGGCTCTAAGGACCTGGCTCTTCCCATCAACACTCCACTGCCTCTTTAATTATTTCATCAATGAAACCAGCTGTAATTCTTCAGTTATTTAAACCTTTTCATCTGCCAGATGCACTTTTTTTTCTGTTCATAAATGTTCTCACTTACTTCACCCAAATAAAGACATGTAGAGTGCAGGCTAAGAGTAAGACTTAGTCAGTGACATTTAGGCTCAAGCACTCAGTTGTGTGAATGATCTTGGGCGTGTTTGCTCGCTCACTTATTCATTTGTCAAGTGTTTACTGGGCATTTGCTTTCTGCCAGGCACTGTTCTTGTTGGTGCTCCTATCTCTCAGCACCTTAGTTACTCATCTGGAAAACGAACATAACAACTAATAACAGGGTTTCAGAAGTGACACAAAATTTAAATGAGAACACAGTACATACTATACATACTATACTTAAAAGTAAATAGTTTCAATATTAATGATAACCACTTAGAGTAAGTAGTTCTTTACATAAAATAAGCAGTCAGGCCGGGTGTAGTGGCTCACTCCTGTAAGCCCAGCACTTTGGGAGGCCAAGGGGGGTGGATCACCGGAGGTCAGGAGTTCGAGACCAGCCTCGCCAACATGGTAAAATGCTCTCTACTAAAAATGCAGAAATTAACTGGGCGTGGTGGCGCATGCCTGTAATCCCAGCTACTTGGGAGGCTAAGGCCAGAAAATCGCTTGAACCTGGGAGGCAGAAGTTGCAGTGAGTGGAGACAGCGCTACTGCATTCCAGCCTGGGCGACAGAGCAAGACTCCATCTCAAAAAACAAACAAACAAACAAACAAAAACAACATATAAAAAGAAGCAATGTTCACTGTAACCAATATTCTATTTATTGTACTATCACTAAAGAAAATCTTTTCCTTATTTCTTTCCACTAATTAAATTGTTTTGTTTCAAAAGCCCAGTTCAAGGTTTACTGTCTTCATAAAGCCCTCCTGATTAGTCCCTTCCCTCTGAGGATTTTCCCTATTTGAAATTCCTTTATCAGGCGTGTGTATATCCTACCATTTATTAATATCTTGCATTTGCTGAAATTGGAGGTCTGTCTAATTGTTTTACAATTATGTCTTCCTACCCCACCCCAATCCGGCCCCAACTAGGTCACAAGTTCCACAATAGGCCAGGGACTGTGGTTTCTCTGAAAGAGAAATGTTAGGCCTCTCCCTCTGGGAATATGGCAAAAGAGAAGGATTTTGTTTTCAAAAAGTTGTGTTTTTACCAGTAACCATTAATTTTAGCTATATCAAAGATAGTATTTAAGTACTGAAAATTAGGTTCCCAATCATTGTTTTGTTCTAAAAGAAAATATTAAAACAAAACAGGAGTTGATTAGATCTGCCTTCTTTCTGTGGCATATTAATATTACATCATCTTTCCCAAGCAGTGCTTCTATCATTTCCTGGGTTTTTTCCCCCACTGGCTCTGCGAACATAACTTAAAAGCCATTTGGCAGTTAAGAGCTTCATCACTTTCAGAAGATTCTAAGACTAACCTAAAAGAAGAATTACAGGCCTCTGCCTCTTATTTTGTCATCTGTTACGTCCTTTAAAATTGTAACCAGAACACATCTGACAAAGGTACACTTTTCCTCCTAATCAGAACTGTTAGATTTAGACAGAATATCCACTTTTAGAAATTACAGTACTTTTGCAGCAATTCATTTTTAACTCTTTAGGCACAACAACAGAAAAGGTTTACTTTCTAAATTTATGAAATTTGCTTTTCTAAAATCGAAGAAAGTCACCAGACTGCACCAAACATTCCCTTTCTGAACACTTAGTGACACCAAGAAGGCTCATTTCTCTGAACCTTCCTATCACATCTGCATCACTTAGTGCTATAACTCAGTACGAAGCCATTTCCCCTATTGTCTCAGTGTTTTAGGAGACTATATTGACTTAAAAAAAAAAAGTCAAGAATTTATCAAGTGCTTTTCTCTCAACCAAAAGATTATTCAAGTAGATTTGTGTCACGTACCACAGTAACAATGTCCTATTTTCATCACATAAAAGAGAAACAAATTCACTCTATCATGGTATCTGTAAATAAACCTCAAATACATACATAAGAATATAATTTTAGGACTTCCAGTTAAAAATTCGGGTATAGAAGCGAGTTAGCTTCACTCTCCACCACAGAAAACCAAAATCAAGTATACAGCACCAGCAATACCCCAGAACTCAAACATGAGGATGAGACAGTTCTCAAGGCCACAGAGAAATGAGAAAACTCTGAGGCGACAGGAACAGAAATGGACTTCCATCTCTGTATCATTCCTTCCCCAATCTGCCTTGGCACCAAGCACATGGGAAATTTCCCCGACTCATGGTTTCTACGACCAGCTCCCCCATCATCTTGGGCTCCGCGGCAGGAGAACTGTCCCTGCCTTAACCCATAGAAAACACTATGATACCTGACGGCAGACATATCCTCGAGGACAGCCAGAGAAAAAGGAGAGAGGTGCCACTTCCATCTGCAGCCCTAGAAACTCTGCTCTGTAACTCAGCCAAAGGAGAAATCAAATCAAAGTGGCTGCTCAGTAGCACCACACTGCAGGAGGTTCATTCCACAGGTCCCCTGGGCACGGAGGCTGCCTAGCCAGCCTTCCTACACTAATAGGATATCCCTTTGGGGACCTCCCCCATTCAAGGTGAGTGGCATTCGATTGTTTACTAGAACTAAGGCAGACTTGGTTTTAAGGCACCGTCTAGTGCTGAAAAGCAGCAATCACATACTGAAAGAAAAAAAGAAATCTGCAGATAAAATACAAAGAATCTCTAAGCAAATGTATCCAATAGAAACAGAAATAAGACAGAGGAGACAGGAATAAATAAACGATGCTTCAATGCAAAGACACAGATGTACATCCACAAGAAACAACAGCAAACAGAAAACAAGGACCTCCCTAAACAGACAAAGTGAGATGGCAATATATTAACTCTCTGACCTACAAATGCAAAATAGCAGTTTTAAGGAAACTCTGCAATCTCCAGAATAACACAGAAAAGTAATTCAGAAGTTTAACAAAGAGATTAAAATTTTTTTTTTTTGAGACAGAGTCTCGCTCTGTTGCCAAGACTAGAGCACAGTGGCATAATCTTGACTCACTGCAACCTCCACCTCCCGGGTTCAAGCCATTCTCCTGCCTCAACCTCCTGAGTAGCTGGGATTACAGGTGCCCAACAGGCCCAGCTAATTTTTGTATTTTTAGTAGAGATGGAGTTTCACCATGTTGGTCAGGCTGGTCTCAAACTCCTGACCTTGTAATCCACCTGACTCAGCCTCCCAAAGTGTTGGGATTACAGGCATGAGCCACCACGCCCAACCAGATTAAAATAATTTTTAAAAATCAAACAGAAATCTTGGAACTAAGAAATACATTCGCTGAACTGAAAAATTCATTGGAGACTCTCAACAGTAGAATGAATCAAGTAGAGGAGAGTCAGTGAGCTCAAAGAAAGGCCATTTGAAACTACAGTCACAGAGGAAATAAATAAAGAGAAAAAATAGAAAGGAACAAAGACTACCTACAAGATATAGAAAATTACCTCAAAAGACCAAATCTAAGAATGACTGGTGTTCAAGAGGGAGCAGAGCAAGGGCAAGGCATAGAATGTTTATTTAAAAATAATAATAACAGAAAACTTTCTAGAACTTGAGAAAGACATAAATCTCCAAGTATGGGAAAGTCAGAGAATACCAAACACCCCAAGGCATTAGAATACTCAGACTCTCAAATCAAGGACAAAGAGCAGATACTAAAACAGCAAGAGAAAAGAAGCAAAATACATGTTAAGGAGCTTCAATCAGTGTGGCAACAGACTTCTCAACAAAAACCATACAGGCCAGCAGGGAGTAGAACATTTTCAAAGTGCTGAACGAAAAAACAAACAGAAAAACAACAAAAAAAGAATCCCTGCCATCCAAGAATACTCTATCTAGTAAAGCTACCCTTCAAATATGTAAAGAAAAAGGTCTTCCAAGACAAACAAAAGCTGAGAGAATTCACCACCACTAGACCCACCTTAAAAGGAATGCTAAAGGGAATTCTTCAATCAATCTAAATGAAAAAAAAAAAAAACCCCACTGTTAAAAATGAAGATTTGAAGATAAAAAACGCACTGATAAAATTAAGTATATGGAGAAATCCAGGATACTCCACTCCTGTAACTGTGGCGTGCCCTCCACTCATAACACTATTATGAAGCCCAAAGACAAATTTATCAAAAACAATAACAGCTGCAGCAATCTGTTATAAGAGGTTCAACATAAAAATATTAATAAGTAAATTGAGACAATATAAAGTCAAAATGTGGGGGGGATGGAGTTAAAGTGTAGAGTTTTCTTTTTCATTTTTTTGTTTGTTCCTATTCTTTTGTGATCTAAGATAAGTTGTCCCCTTTTTAAAATAACCTGTTATGTTTTTTGTAAGCCCCATGGTAACCACAATGCAAAAACCTATAATAGATTTACTTAGCAATGAATCAAAACATACTACTGAAGAAAATCACTTATCCATGAAAGAAGGCAGTAAGAAAGGAAAAGACGAGTTAAAAAACAACCAAAAAACAAGCAAGAAAATTATAGCATTAAGTCCTTTTTATCAATAATAACACTGAATGTAAATAGACTCAATTCTCCGATTAAAATTTAAGGCATAGAGTGGAGGAATAGAGGACAATGGCAGATAGGAGGCAGGAATAACTTGCAGCTCCCACTCAGACAGACAGAACAGCGTGTGGAGACTCCTCACATCATGAACTTTTGCTCCTAGAACTACTGTAGAAGCATACCAGGAAAACTGAAAGAATTCACAAACCCTTTGAAAGAAGCAGCGTGCTACCATAGACTCTGTGAGAGCCGATAAACTTTAAGTGCCCAAAGTCTGAGGGGGGTAAGTTTACCTACGAACACACATCCTCACTGAAGAACCCAAAAATCCAGATCACGGGAGAAGGAGTTAACCTTACCTAGAAGTGAAATGAATTTAGGAAGCCCAGCGAAAGAGAACAGTAAAAGAAGCAGCGGGGAAGAGCCCTGTAGGCACTCCTGGCCTCCAGGGAAGCCATTTCTGACTTTATCTTACAGGAGTCCTTGGAGAGGGCTGCCAGTGGAATTGGGAAAAAAACACAGGGCGAAGGAAACTTCTGGTTGAACTTTGAAATAATTTTGATTGAGCATGAATTTTCCAGGGCAGAATTTTCTGGGGGTGGGTAGTGAATGGGAAGTGCAGATGCAAACACAGAACGGTGGGAAGTGTGAAGCCTGAAAGCCCTGCTTGCTTTCTCAGCAAGAATGCTTATAGCCTGGGGCAAGTTCCCAGCCCTGCTCACCAGCTGCCTGGATATAAACTTGGTGCTGTTAGGGGAGCACTGCAAGAGTGAGACTAGCCTTTCTGGCTACGTGGGAGCTGGGCGAGGTCTGTCACTGCCAGCTTTCTCCCTCTTCCCTGGCAACTTGTATGATGCAGCAGAGGCAGCCACAATCTCCTTGGAAATGTAACCCCATGTGTTGTAATTGAGTGAGTTAGAAGGAACGCACCACACTCAAGAGTTCCAAATTAAGAGTCTTTTATTAATTAGCCAGCGACCGAGAGACGTCCAATGCTCAAAATTCTCTCGACACCGAGGAAGGGGCCTGATTATCTTTTATACCTTGATTTAGGTAGGGGAGGGGAGTACCTAGCTGAAGCGGAATTTTACAGAAGCAGAAAAGCAGGTTAGATGAAGGGGCTGTGGGCACAGGTGGTTTCCATACAATTACCAAGAAGGGGGCAATCAGGCTCCTTCTACACAATGATCAAAGAGAAACTTTTTTCTTACAATAGCAGGAGGAGGTATGCCAAGCAGGATGCGGAACAATGGTTACAAGTGTTAAGAACAGTACGCTTCAATGCTTCTAAGTGCAGCATGACCCAGTTATGCATCCGAAGGGGCTGTGGTAAGGAGGGGGAAGCCAGGTTGGAGTTTACAGCTAAAATGGAGTCAGTTATCCTAGCCCAGGGTAGGTTATTACACATGGGCCGGGAAAACACACCCCCATTCCCCACAGAGGCTGCAGCAAGCTCCTTCCAAGAAGTCTGAGCTCAGACAGCCTAACCTGCCCCAACTGAGGGTCTTTCTCTACCTGTCCTGGTAGCCAAAGGCAAAAGACATAATCTCTTGGGAGCTCTATGGCCCTGCCCTCCACCTGAGAAACCCAAGTACTTATCCAGGCAACCCTACGGCAAGCTGGTATCCTCCCCATACTAGCAAAGCTGATGCTCTCTTGAAAGTGCCACCTCCTGGGGCTGAAGGCTAACCAACACAAACCACAGCAACTCATACAAGAACAACCCTGCCCCCCAAAAGGAGAAAATAAGAGCTAATCCCACCACCAGTAACATCCCAACTAACCAGAGGTCCTGAGTCTGTCCACATGACAACTTTACTGCCAGCACAACCAGCATACGAGAAAACGAGTGCACTAAACAAAACAATAACCAAGGTCTCACACAGTCCACCTCACTCCCTGCTACCTACAGTGAAGCAGGTACTGGTATTCACGGATGAGAGACCTGAGATGGACCACATCACAGGACTCTTTGCAGACATTCATTCCCCAATACCAGCCCAGAGCCCAGTAGCACCACTGGATGGCTAGGCCTAGAAGAGAAATAATCACTGCAGTCTGGCTTTCAGGAAGCCCCATCCCTAGGGGAAGGCGAGAGCACCACATCAAGGGAGTAACCCACGGGACAAAAGAATCTGAACAGCAGCCCTTGAGCCCCAGATCTTTCCTCTGACATAGTCTACCCAAATGAGAAGGAATCGGAAAAAAATTCTGGTAATATGACAAAACACAGTTCTTTAATACCTGCAAAAGATAACACTAGCTCACCAGCAATGGATTCAAACCAAGAAGAGATTTCTGAATTGCCAGAAAAATAATTCAGAAGGTTGATTATTAAGCTACTCAAACATGCAGCAAAGAAAGGTAAATACCAACTTAAAGAAATTTTAAAAATGTTACAGGATATGAAATGGAAAAACCTCCAGAGAAATAACTAGCATAAATAAAAAACAATCACAACTTCTGGAAATGAAGAACACACTTAGAGAAATCCAGAATACACCAGAGAGTCTCAACAACAGAATCAAACAAGTAGAGGAAAGAACTTCAGAGCTCGAAGATAAGGCTTTTGAATGAACCTCATCTGACAGAGACAAAAAAGAATTAAAAAAAAAAACAACAACAGAAACTAAGCCTCCAAGAAGTCTGGGATTATGTTAAACAACTAAACCTAAGAATAACTGATGTTCCTGAGGAAGAAGAGAAATCGAAACATTTGGAAAACACATTTGAGGGAATAATAGAGGAAAACTTCCCTGGCTTTGCTAGAGATCTAGATGTGATATGTAAATTTTTGGTGCCACAAAAGAAGTAGCATTCAAATATAAATTTCCTCAGCAAGGCAATTTACTTCTGTAGAAGGGTGTATCTTACAGATAGAGCAATGGTGAATGCACACCTGGACAAGGGAGGGGAGGGGGTTCTTATTCCTGACACAGGTAGACCCTACTGCTGTGTCGTTCCCCTATTGGCTAGCATTAGACGGCACAGTCTAAGCTAATTCCAATTGGCTATTTTAAAGCAGGGGTACGAGCCAGAGTGGTGGAGTGGGTAGTCTGGTGGGAGGGACGGTTATGGAACAGGTCAGAGCAGGTGACTGAGCTCAAAGCAGGTGACCAGGGCAGATGACTGGAGCAGGTAACCAGGATGAGTTAGGACAGAGCAGGGGACCAGGGGAACAGATGTGAACTACTGATTAGAACTGGTGGAAAAGGTGGTTTACTGAAACCACAAGGAAGTTTAAAATGGAGAAGTAAAGGATAAGAGAGCTGAATATACTGACATACTGATTCTTTGACGAGAAACTTGGAGTTCACTATATCTAACATAGACATCCAAATACAAGAAGCTCAAAGAACACCTGGGAAATTCATCACAAAAAGACCATCACCTAGGCACACAGTCATCAGGTTATCTAAAGTCAAGATGAAGAAAAGAATCTTAAGAGCTGTGAGGCAAAAGCATCAGGTAACCTATAAAGAAAAACCTATCAGATTAACAGCTGATTTCTCAACAAGCTAGAAAGGTTTGGGGCCCCCATCTTTAGCCTCCTTAAAAAAACAATTAGCCAATAATAATTTTGTAGCCAGTGAACCTAAGCTTCCTAAATGAAGAAAGACAGTCTTTTTTCAGACAAACAAATGCTGAGAGAATTTGCCACTACCAAGCCAACATTACAAGAACTGTTAAAAGGAGCTCTAAATCTTGAACCAGAACCTTAAAATACACCAAAATAGAACCTTCTTAGAACATAAATCTCACAGGACCTATAAAACAATAATATAATGAATAAACAACAACAACAAGATATGCAGGCAACACTAGCACAATGAATTGAATAGTCCCTCACATCTCAACACTAACACTGAATGTAATGGCTTAAATGTTCCACTGAAAAGATACAGAATGGCAGAATGAGCAAGAATTCACCAACGAAAGATCTTCTGTCTTTAAGAGACTCACCTAACACATAAGTACACAAATAAACTTAAGGAAAAAGGGTGGAAGAACATATTCCAGGCAAATCAACACCGAAAGCAAGCAGGAATAGTGATTCTTGTATCAGACAAAACAGACTTTAAAGCAACATCAGTTTAAAAAGACAAAGAGGGACATTATACAATGATAAAAGGTCCAGTCCAACAGGAATATATCAGAACCCTATATATGCAGCTAACACTGGAGCTCCCAAATTTATAAAACAATTACCACTGGACCTAAGAAATGAGATAGACAGAAACACAATAATAATGGGGAACTTCAAGACTCCACTGACAGCACTAGACAGGACATCAAGGCAGAAAGTCAAGAAACAATGAACCAAAACTATACCCTAGAATAAAGGGACTTAAAGATATATTTACAGAACATTGTACTCGACAACTGCAGAGTACACATTCTACTCATCAGCACATTCAACATTCTTCAAGATAGAACGTATGATAGGCCACAAAACAAGTCTCAATAAATTTAAGAAAATCAAAATTATATCAAGTACTCTCTCAGATCACAGTGAAATAAAATTGGAAGTCAACTCCAAAGGAACCCTTAAAACCATGCAAATACATGGACATTAAATAACCTGCTCCTGAATGACTGCTGGGTCAACAATGAAATCAAGATGGAAGTTAAAAAACTTTTTGGAATGAATGATAATGACACAATGTATCAAAATCTCTGGGATACAGCAAAAGCAGCACTAAGAGGAAAGTTCATAGCATAAAATGTCTATATCAAACAGCCTGACAGAGCACAACTAGACAATCTAAGGTTATAACTCAAGGAACTAGAGAAACAAGACCAAACCAAACCCAAACCCAGCAGAAAAAAAGAAATAGCAAAGATCAGAGCAGACCTAAATGAAACTGAAACAACAACAACAAAAATACAAAAGATAAACAAAACAAAAAGCTGGTTCTTTGATAAGAGAAACAAAATTGATAGACCATTAGTGAGATTAACCAAGAAAGGAAGAGAGAAGATCCAAATTAACTCAATTAGAAACGAAATGGGATATATTACAACAATATCACAGAAATACAAAAGATCACTCAAGGGTACTATGAACACCTCTACTCACACAAACTAGAAAACCTAGAGGAGATGAGTATGTTCCTGGAAATATACAACCCTCCTAGAGTAAACCAGGAAGAAACAGAAACTCTGAACAGGCCAATAACAAGCAGTGAGATTGAAATGGTAATTAAAAAAAAAAATTGCCAACAAAAAAAGTCCAGAACCAGATAGATTCACAGCTGAATTCTACCAGACATTCAAAGAATTGGTACCAATCCTGTTGACACTATTCCAAAAGACAGAGAGAGAGAATCCTCCTTAAAGCATTCTATGAAGCCAGTATCACCCTAATACCAAAACCAGGAAAGGACGTAACGGAAAAAGAAAACTACAGACCAATAACCCTGCTGAACATAGATGCAAAAATCCTCAACAAAATACTAGCTAACCAAATCCAGCAGCATTATCTAAAACAAAATCCACTATGATCAAGTGGGTTTCATACCAGGGAAGCAGAGATGGTTTAACATATGCAAGTCCATAAATGTGATACACCACATAAACAGAATTAAAAACAAAAATTACATGATCAGCCAGGCGCAATGGCTCATGCCTGTAATCCCAGCAATTTGGGAGGCCAAGGCGGGTGGATCACTTGAGGTCAGGAGTTGCAGAACAGCCTGACCAACAGTGAAACCCTGACTCTACTAAAATTACGAAAATTAGCTGGGTGTTGTGGCAGGTGCCTGTAATCCCAGCTACTCAGGAGGCTGAGGCAGGAGAATCACTTGAATCTGAGAGGCAGAGGTTGCAATGAGCCAAGATTGCACCACTGCACTCCAGCCTGACTGACAAAGCAAAAGTATAAAAAAAAAAAAAAAAACACACACACACACACGATCATCTCGATAGACTCAGAAAAAGCAACTTACAAAATCCAGCATCCCTTTATGATTAAAACATTTAGCAAAACCAGTATAGAAGGGACATACCCTAAGGTAATAAAAGCCATCTATGACAGACCCACAGGCAACATTATACTGAGTGGGAAAACTTGAAAGCACACTCCCTGAGACCTGGAACAAGACAAGAATGCCTACTTTCACCACTTCTATTCAACACAGTACTGCAAGTTCCAGCCAGAGCAGTCAGACAAGAGAAAGAAATAAAGGGCATCCAAATCGGTAAAGAGGAAGTAAAATTGTCACTGCTCGCTGATGATATTATTGTACCTAGAAAACCCTTATGACTCATCCAAAAAGCTCCTATAACTGATAAATGAATTCAGAAAGTTTCAGAATACAAAATCAATGTACACAACAAATCAGTAGTACTGCTATACACTAATAGCAACCAAGCTGAGAATCAAATTAAGAGCTCAAGCCCTTTTACAATAGCTGCAAAATAGTAAAATATTTAGGAATATACCTAACCAAGGAGGTGAAAGACCTCTACAAAGAAAACTACAAACACTGCTGAAAGAAATCATGGACAACACAAATGGAAACACATCCCATGCTCATGGATGGGTGGAATAAATATTGTGAAAAGTTCATAATGGCAAAAACAATCTACAAATCCAATGCAATTCCCATCAAAACACCACTACTGGCCAGGTGCAGTGGCTCATGCCTGTAATTCTAGCACTTTGGAAGACTGGAGTGGGAGGATGCTCTGAGGTCAGGAGCTCGGGACCAGCCTGGCCAACAGGGCAAAAACCCTGTCTCTACTAAAAATACACAAAAATTAG
>CAUYLG010025538.1:0-11092 GCA_963573385.1 Cacajao melanocephalus
AGCAACCATGGGCCAAAAGTATTTATCCTCCATTATCCATCATCAGGGTAAACGACCCAAGGAAAAGGTGATATACACACACACACACACACACACACACACACACACACACACCTTCTTTCCCTCCTTTTTTTTTTTTGATATGGAGTCTCATTCTGTCACCCAGGCTGGAGTGCAGTGGTGTGATCTCAGCTCACTGCAACCTCCACCTCCCTGGTTCAAGTGATTCTCCTGCCTCAGCCTCCCGAGTAGCTTAGATTACAAGTGCGCACCACTACGCCTGGCTAATATTGTATTTTTAGTAGAGATGGGGTTTCACCATGTTGGTCAGGCTGGTCTCAAACTCCTGACCTCAGGTGATCTGCTCACCTTGGCCTCCCAAAGTGCTGGGATTACAGTCGTGAGTCACTGTGCCTGGCCCCTTCTTCCTCTTACATTCAGTCTTTGGGGAGATTCCTAGTGTTTTTCTGATTGCTGCTATAAAAAGAGCCAGGGACTCTCCTTTCTGGAAAATGCTTGCTCTCTAGATGAGGCGTGACCCATTCTGGTCTGGGCCCCTGAACACATTCTCTTACCACCCTTCAGCACACTTTTCCTCTCTACTGAGTAGTAAGACACCAAGTGCTCAGCTGTGGCTATGACCTAGGGAAAGGTCCATGGCATCTACCTAGACTTCCTTCACCAGGGTCCACCATCTGAGATTCATGGGGCCTGGAGAGAAGACAGCACGGACATGCCCAGGCCAGGGCATGGGGGCACCATGGGACTAGGCAAAAGCTTCAGTGTAATAAAGACCTGTGCTGCCTGTCTTGTCCTGTGTGTATCCATTTTCTTCTGGCAGCACAGCTCAGGATTTCCAGATCATGCTCTTCCGAATACTGTCATCAAATCCGGAAAGTGCTGACATATACAGAGGAAAAAAATGTCTGGAAGGAAATACACAAAGTGTTATCACTCTGGATTTCTATGGAATAGTGGGTAACTTTTTACATTTGAAATGAATATTATAAATATTTGATTTCCCTAAATGGTTTTAAATTTTCTTTTCACTGATCTATATAGATAGATAGATAGATAGATAGATAGATAGATAGATAGATAGATATAGATATAGATACATAGATATATGTATCTATCTATATATAGATAGATCAGTGAAAAAATTTAAAACCATTTAGGGAAAACAAATATTTATAATATTCATTTCAGGGTTTCTATAGATATAGATAGATAGATAGATATAGATATAGGTATATCTATCTATCTATAGCTAGCTAGCTAGCTAGCTACTCCAGTCACAAAATGATATGCAGCCTTCCAGCTAGAGCAGGAAGTTTGAAAAAGAAAAACTGGTCAAAAATGTCCAACTTGGCAATTTTAATTCCACTTAAGTGTTATCACGTATCCATATCTTATAGTTTCTGTAGATCTGTATCTTATAGTTTCTTTTCAAAACTGCCACACTATAGTTACTTTAATCCAGTGCTTTTTGACCTTGAAACCTGTTTTATCAAGTAACACCTAAAAATAGCCTATAGAATTGATTGTTCCAACAAACGTGCTTTTGGAAACATGGATCTGGTCCATTTTTCCTTCCCCATTTTCAGCCAATAGAACTAAGAACCAGAGGGATGAGGTGACTCATTCAGAGAGTCGCACAACCATGAAGAAACCAAGTTTGAAGTTGAGCTAAGGTCCTCTCATGCAAGACCAGTGTCAAATCATGCTGGTCATGCACACGCCACTCCCAGGACACAAGCACGTTGTAGCCTCTGTGAACAGTGTCTCCTAGAGTTGTGCAGGCCACACCAGTGTGGCTATACCACACTTACTTCACACCACTACCAAGGTTGAACAGATGAATAAAGTATTTTCTGTTATTACTTGAAGAAGTAAAATAATATCATAGCTAATTGTTGCAATTATCAAAGTAGCTTTTAAGAAGGTCCTTGGCCAGGCTTGGTGGCTCACGCCTGTAATCTCAATACTTTAAGAGGTCAAGGCAGGAGGGTCACTTGAGCCCAGGAGTTCAAGACTAGCCTAGACAATATAGTAAACATATACTTACCTTATGTATCTCTATAAAAAATATTTTTAAATTAGCCAGGCTTGGTGGGATACGCCTCTAGTCCTACATATTCAGGAGGCTGAGGCAGGAGGATCACATGAGCCCAGGAGGTTGAGGCTGCAGTAAGCTATGCTAGTGCTACTACATTTTAACCTTGGCCGTAGACCGTGTCTCCAAAAGAGGAAGAAGGTCCTGAGAAGGCAAACATAGTGGCTTTACTCTGCTACAAAGTTGGGTTCTCAGTTTAGGATGCTGGCTGTCTGACTGACATAGTTTGGAGAATCAGAATACAATATTTCTCTTTCTCCTTTTCTTCCTTCCTTCCTCCTTAAAAAAAAAAGACACTGAGTGCCTAAGAAGTGTGCAAAGCATTGTGCTCTAAGACAGGCCTCATGGGAGCTATTGTCAAAGTCATTGCTATTGGCATAGGGTTCTCTAACCTGCTGAGGAATTCCATTTTCAGGACAAATTTCACTGCATTTAATTTTGGTTTTCTTACCCACTGCACCAAGTGAGCCCAAACCCCAATGGTAATTAAAATGACAAGTACATTTCCTCCTCTTCCTCCATCTCACCATTCCCCATCCCAAACAGACTCAGTACCCCTGGAAAGCATCCACTTTTTGTCCCACACTGTCAGCCCAGGCATGGAAATCTTTCTTTACTGAACCAAGAGGCCAGCCTTGCTTCCTCTTCTGTGCCACATTCAAGCCATAACCCCCTGACACTTGCCTCGAATCCCTCCACTGCTCCCGACATCTGTCTCCTCTACTTCAGGGCAGCCACTGCATCACTGCCACAGCCTCCCCTGACTGTGTCCCCACTCCCTGACAAAAATGCCTCAGCCTCTCCTGCCTCCCAGCCTCTGCTCTGTCCACCGATGATTCGTGCCCCTCCTCCCTCCTGCCTGTAGCTCCTTCCCATCTTTATCCTTCAGTTTAAGTTGGGATTTTCCTCTATCTCCTTCCTCTTTATTTTCAAAAATGCTTCCCAGAGTTGGGTTGGTGCAAAAGTCATTGCGGTTTTTGCCATTAAAAGTTTAATTAGGTCCCATTTGTCTATTTTGGCTTTTGTTGCCAATTCTTTTGGTGTTTTAGTCATGAAGTACTTGCCTACGCCTATGTCCTGAATGGCTTTGCCTAGGTTTTATTCTAAGGCTTTTATGGTGTTAGGTCTTATGTTTAAGTCTTTAATCTATCTGGAGTTAATTTTAGTGTAAGATGTCAGGAAGGGGTCCAGTTTCTGCTTTCTGCACATTGCTAGCCAGTTTTCCCAACACCATTTATTAAACAGTGAATTCTTTCCCCATTTCTTGTTTTTGTCAGGTTTGTCAAAGATCAGATGGTTGTAGATGTGTGGCATTGCCTCTGAGGCTTCTGTTCTGTTCCATTGGTCTATATCTCTGTTTTGGTACCAGTACCATGCTGTTCTGATTACTGTAGCCGTGTAGTATAGTTTGAATTCAGGTAGCATGATGCCACCAGCTTTGTTCTTTTTTCTTAGGATTGTCTTGGCTATGTGGGCTCTCTTTTGGTTCCAAATGAAGTTTAAGGTGATTTTTTCCAGTTCTGTGAAGAGAGTCACAGGTAGCTTGATGGGGATAGTATTGAATCTATAAATTACTTTGGGCAGTATGACCATTTTCATGATATTGATTCTTCCTAACTATGAGCATGGAATGTTTTTCCATCTGTTTGTGTCCTCTCTTATTTCCTTGAGCAGTGGTTTGTAGTTCTCCTTGAAGAGGTTTTTTACATCCTTTGTTAGGTGTATTCCTAGGTATTTTATTCTCTTTGTAGCAATTGTGAATGGCAGTTCGTTCTTGATTTGTCTCTAAGTCTGTTATTGGTACATAGGAATGCTTGTGATTTCTGCACATTGATTTTGTATCTTGAGACTTTGCTGAGGTTATCAGTTTCAGGAGATTTGGGGCTAAGACTACGGGGTCTTCTAAATACACAATCATATCATCTGCAAATAGAGACAATTTGACTTCCTGCTTTCCTAATTGAATACTCTTTATTTCTTTTTCTTGCCTGATTACTCTGGCTAGAACTTCCAATACTATATTGAATAGGAGTGGTGAGAGAGGGCATCCATGTCTCGTGCCAGTTTTCAAAGGGAATGCTTCCAGTTTTTGTCCTTTCGGTATGAATATTGGCTGTGGGTTTGTCATAAATAGGTTTTATTATTTTGAGATACATTCTCTCAATACCTAGTTTATTGAGAGTTTTTAGCAAAAAGGGCTATTGAATTTTGTCAAAGGCCTTCTCTGCATCTATTGAGATAATCATGTGGTTTTTGTCTTTGGTTCCATTTATAGACTTGCATATGTTGAACTAGCCTTGCATCCCCGTGATGAAGCCTACTTGATCATGATGGATAAGCTTTTTGATGTGCTGTTGCAATCAGTTTGCTGGTATTTTATTGAAGATTTTTGCATCTATGTTCATCATGGATATTGGACTGAAGTTTTCTTTTTTACTTGAGTGTCTGCCTGGTTGTGGTATCAGGATGATGTTGGTCTCATAAAATGAGTTAGGGAGGATTCCTTCCTTTTGTATTGTTTGATACAGTTTTAGAAGGATTGGAACCAGTTCCTCTTTGTACGTCAGGTAGAATTCTGCTGTGAACCCATCTGCACCTGGACTTTTTTTGGTTGGTAGGCTATTGATTGCTGCCTCTACTTCAGCTCTTGTTATTGGTCTACTCAGGGTTTCAACTTCCTCCTGGTTTAGTCTTGGTAGAGTACAAGTGTCCAGGAATTTATCCATTTCTTCCTGGTTTATTGGTTTTTGTGCATAGAGCTGTTTGTAGTCATCTCTGATGGTAGTTTGTATTTCCGTGGGATCAGTGGTGATGTCCCCTTTATCTTTTTTTGTTGCAAATTTTTGATTCTTCTCTCTTTTCTTTTTTATTAGTCTGGCTAGTGGTCTATTTTGTTGACCTTTTCAAAAAGCCAGCTCCTGGATTTATTGATTTTTTGAAGGGTTTTTGTGTCTCTTTCTCCTTCAGTTCAGCTGTGATCTTAGTTATTTATTGTCTTCTGCTAGCTTTTGAGTTTTAATATTCTGAGGATAGATATTAGAGATGGAAAAGATATTGTTTATAAGACCTAGGTGAAATGCAGCATAAATTAAAATAAGCTAATTTTCCTTTCAATTAACTTTTATCAAATTTGGCCAAAATCCGACTTGAAAAGGAAACTGATTTCTACTGTGTGATACCTTTGTTTCTCTGAATTTATAGAGAAACTACCTTCACCATCTCATTAGTAAAGATTATCCAGTGATTTCATTTTCCTAATTCATGTGTGATTGAAAAAGTTTAAAATAATTATCTCCAGACAGTATTGATGGTATTTGACCCTGGAAAAAGTTTAAGTTAAAAATGTGAAATATAAATTATCATGAGTGAATTCAGAACTGATATTTGTATTGTTCTTATTACTGAGGGTATTTTTCAGGCCCTAGATATAATATTGCACATTTCCCTATTCCACCTACATGTGAAACCAAGTCAGTTACTTGCAATCCTGTTCAAGTGCTAACAATATACTGTAAATCTTAATGACTTAAAACAAAAATTTAATAACATTTCTCAGGGTTTTACAGGCTGCCTGGGTGATTGCTACTTGGGGTCTCTCAAGTGGTTAGTCAGATGGTAGCCAGGGCTGTGGACCTCTAAGAACTTTCTTATTCACATAACTAGCACCTGGGATGGAATGGAAGGAAAATAATAGTGTTAGGTGGGTATCTCTGACTCCACATGTCCTCTCTGTGTGGCAAGGTTGGATGTTTTCACTGCACGGTGATCTCAGACTACTAAAACTTCTTATAGGAAAACTGGATTTACCCAGAGTATGTGTTTCAAAAGACCCAGTGGATACTGGACCAACAGTGTATGAAATTTTCAGTTTCTCCTTATTCTATTCAACAAATTTTATCATCAGTCTTTTGATTTTAGCCATTCTAGAATTTGTGTGGTTTTATAAAATTGAGCCTTTAATGTGTATTCTTGATGTTTACTGATGTACAATAATTTTTCCTGTGCTTCTTAACCACTCATATATCATCTTTTGGTAAGTCTATTCAAAATTTGCCCACTTGTAAAAATTGTATTTTTGTATCATTGAGTTGTAAATCCTCTTTAAATGTACTCTAAGAAAGTCCTTAACATATATATAAGTTGTGAATCATTTCTTCCAATTTGTGGCTTTTCATATACTCATTGGTATGTTTTAAAGAGCAAAACTTTTAAATTGTGATGGTAAGTCAAATATATAATGTCTTTCCTTTAATGTTTCCTGCATTTTGTTTGCTATCTATGTAATCTTCATTTACATTCCAGTAGAGAAAATTTGCTCCTCTATTTTATTCTTAAGTTACAATTTTTGGCTTTTACATTTTGAGCTATTACTCATTTTAATTACTTTTTTTTAGTTTGGTGACAGGTAAAGTTAAGGTAAAATAATTTTTTATTTCTAACTTGAATATACAATCTTTCTAATACCATAGATGGAAAAACTATCTTTTCCTTATTCAAATTAGTTGAAATTCATATTGAAAGGCAATTAATCATATGTATGGACATTTATGTGTAAACTCTCTGTTTTGTTTTATTGATCTATGTGGTTTTTTTTAAACCAGATATACTGCTTGTAGTACAGAGACTTTATGTTAAGTATTAAAAATAATGAATAAGTTTCTTCACAATCTATTATTCCTTCTCAAAGTTCTTTGGCTGAGATTTTAATTAGGATTACACTACATTTACACATCAATTTAGGGATAACTAGTATCATAATAATATTACATTTTGTACTCCAATAGCATTGTATATTACTCAATTTATATGGATTTGCTTTAATTTCTTTCACCAGTGTTTTGTAGTTCTCAGTGTACATATCTTACACATACTTTGCTAAATACATCCCTAAAAATAAAATGATTTTGAAACCACTTTAAATGGCATTTACATTAAAACTCTAAAATTCAATTTCATGTTGTTCATTGATAGCCTATAGAAATGGTTAATGTTTGTTGACAGTATATCTTGAAACATTCTTACCTCATATGTGAGTTCTAGCAGCATTTTTGTAGATTTCCTAGGCTTTTCTAGCTACAGGAGTGTGTCATATCTCAATAAAGGTATTTCACTTATTTTTCCAAATTGTAAGCCTTTTAGTTCCTTTTCTTGCCTTATAGCAGTAGTTAGGATCCCAGCATGATGTTGAATAGAGTGGAGAAGATGGACCTTTTAAAGAATATTTTAATCATAGAGAGAAATAATTTAGAATTTTATTATTGTATTTATCTATAGATTTTTTTGTTAACTTCTGACATAAATACTACTTGATCATGGTATATAATTTCTTTTTCATAAATTTCTGGATTTCCTTTGGATAAAAAATTTTAAGGGATTTGGGATTTATGCTTCTGGAAAATATTAATGTATGGATTTTAATAATGTAAAAATTTGGTTAATTTTGTTACATGAGAAATACAGGATTTATAAAATGACATGAAAAATTGTTCTTTCTCATCATGTTATTAAAGATTTTTCCAAAATTTCTATTATTTCTTCATTTATAATTTGGTGAAGTTCACCACTGAAGTATCTGAGTTCTGTGGAGACTTCTTTGAGCAGGAAAGCTTTTAACCTCAATTTCATTTACTTCAATAGATATAGGAATAGTCACATTTTTGCCTTCTTTTTGGGTCATATTGATGATATGCATCTTTCATAAAACTTGTCAATTTTATATAATCAATTTGTAGGCATGAATTTGTACAATATTTTCTTTGCTCATTTTAATGGCTGTGAGATCTCTGCTGATGTTTCACACTGATTTAAGACATTGGTAATTTTTATATTCCTTCTTTTTCTCTTAGGAAAATTTACTATAATATTGTGAAGCTTATTGTTATTGTTTTCTAAAGATAAAGGTTTTATCTTTAGATCTTGTTAAGTTTCACATTGGCACAGATTTTTAAGTCCAGAATCAAATTTGCTTTAGTAGTTAACCTAAAATTACATTGTGAGAGGGGGAAATATTATCTAAAGTTGCAAATGTACTAATACACAGCATACACTATAATAATACTTTTGTTATTGATATTCCTATAAAAGGTAAGAATATTAGAAGACAATTATGTGTGCAAAAATACAATTTCATTTTTTTATAGTTCAAAATATTAGATATCATTTAGGTGCTTTGCCAAATTCCTCCAACACCATTGACCTCACAAGCCCTCAGCTTGAAATCACTAGTCAGCTTCTCCCAGTATTGGACATTGAGCTCTCTGGACATCCCTTGCAACCATTCCGTACCTAGGGCTATTTCTGAGAAGCAGAATACAAGTTGCTTTTACTCTCAGGTGCCACAAATATTTCTAGGGCTGCACTGCCACACCAGTTGCTCCATGAGGAAGCATGGTGGAGGGCTCCTCTCCTGGTATAATAATTGCTCATTTTTCCATATTCTCCTTATGCTATGCTGAAAATCATTCTCTCCATTCTTGGGGAGAAATACTTTTTACTTATATTTCTCATAAGTGCTTTGCTTAAGCCAGCAAGTTCTCTCTCTCTCTCTGGATAATTTAAGATATTTAGAAAATAAATTTATGGATATTTGTTTCTATTTTCTACTTAGACAAAGCCCTCCCTTGAGAAAATATGCATTTATTAAATATCTGCTTGGAAGGGGAAAAGCAAATAAGAGAAAAACTGAGGGAAAGAGATATTAAAAACATTAATATTTTAAAATATATTATACTGTACTATACACATTTTGTGTTATTCATATACTCAGTATTCACATGTATTGACTATTGATATTATTATCCTGGTTTCATAGAGAGAAAAACAAATATTAAATGGTTAAAATAACTTCTGCAATCATTGGAACATATCAGTCTGCTCCAATAACTTGCCATATGTAATTATGCTTTATCCAATGATAGTATTAGATATTAATGAGGTCATAAGTTTTATTTAATTGAAACCTAAAATCCTAAAATCCTGTTGCTTTCATATATAGTCATTGACAAATCACCTCAATTCTGGAGGATTTCAACCTTCAGAAAATAAGTTTCTCTTTTAGTGCCAGATTTCCTGAGGAAATTGAATCAGACAATTAATTGTACCATAAATAAGGACTATAGCTGGCAACAAATGGAAACTCCAGAAATTTGTTCAGTAAGGGCTTAGGAGTAGCAATCTGATTTGAATTTGGCTTGGCATTTCCCCTTATTATGATTGATAAATTATCTATTTTACTTCTCAAAGACTGATGGGGAAGAGATTAATGAAGATTATAGGGTGATTAAAGTTTTCATCTATATTCTCCTTTGTCACTATCACTGATGACAACAAAGTTACTATGTGAATTTAAAAATAACTTTTTTAACTTGAATCTGCTTCCCTTCTTTTCTTAGAATACTAAAATGCTATCATTCCAAATGAAAGCAAGTAAGACATGTGACTTGCTTTCAGTCAATAGAACTTGGCAAATACGAAACAAATTCCATATGCAAATAAGTTTTTAAATAAGTTTATTTTGAGGTAATCAGCTGAGAGATTATGCCAGACGGGTCGCATGTGATCAGTTGAAGGGTTTTATAAATGGAATCGCTGCTGGGAACAGCGGATTACAACTATAATCTTAGCACTTTGAAAGGCTGAGGTAAGAAGATTGCTTGAGCCTAGGAGTTTGCAAGCAGCAGGGGTAACAGTAAGACTCTGTCCCTACAAAAAGTAAAAAAAAAAAAAAAAATACTCAGGAAGCTGAAGTTGGAGGGTCTCTTGAACTTAGGAGGCGAAGCCTGCAGTAAGCCATGATTATGCTACTGCTCTCCAGGCTGAGCAACAGAATAAAACCCTGTCCCCCTCCCAAAAAACAAAAAAACAAAAAAACAAAAAACATATATCGGGCTCTATCTGAGGTGATTTACTAAAGTCTGAAGCCATGTTGGGAAATCTTACATAGAAGATAACTGCCAAATGACTATAGGAATAGTAAACATCTTTAGGACCAGAAAGGGCAGTCTCTAGCTGACAGCCAACAAAAAGCTTTGGTCAAACACACTTAAGAAAATAAATTCTTCTAACAATTTTAATGAGCTTGAAAGTGAACTGTTCTCTTCTTAAGCCGCCAATTGGGATGTCTGTCCAACATCCTAATGCAACCTGTAAGACTTTGATCAGAACAAACATCTAAGCATGCCTAAATTTCTGACCCAGAAATACTACTAGGAAATACATGTGTGTTGTTTTAAGCCTCCAGTTTGTGGGTTTTTTTTTTTTCAAAGCTACATGAAACTAACAAAGCATTTGTCAACACATAAGTTTTGTATGCATGGAGTAAGAATCAGAGAAACCAGGTAGAAATATCTGTTAAGAAATCAAAACCTTGTTTCTCATTGTATTGGAATAACAAAAGAGAATTTAGAGCTTACCAGGATGGAGAAGGTGTGGACGATATCCAGACTTCCACTTGTTGAACCACAAAGAGCATTCCTTACAAGAATGAGCTTATGAAAAATGGATCAAATTGAAATAAATTAAGCAGGTCTCTGAATACATTATTTCCTTATAAAATATTAATTCCTCTTTGGTGTAATATTACACATAAAATGTACACACAGTCTCCCCTCAAACACACACACACACACACACACACACACACACAGAGAAACAAATAATAAAAACATATTGAAATTCATGCAAATGAATCTGAATGTTGGAGCTACAAGATAGGTATTTAAAAATAACTCTGAAAATCATGTCAGAGAAGTACATTCTAACTGGAGTGAGATGGTATCTCAATGTGGTTTTGCTTTGCGTTTCTCTAATGACCAGTGGTGATGAGCTTTTTTTCATATGTTTGTTGGTCTCATATATGTCTTCTTTTGAGAAGTGTCTGTTCATATCCTCTGCCCACTTTTTGATGGGGTTGTTTGTTTTTTCTTGTAAATTTCTTTAAGTTCTTTGTAGATTCTGGTTATTAGCCTTTTGTTAGAT
>CAUYLG010025539.1:0-20118 GCA_963573385.1 Cacajao melanocephalus
TTTTTAATACCCATTTTTAGACTGCATTCTAGCCTGGGCAGTAGAACAAGAATCCTGTTCTCTCTCCCTCTTTTCCTTCCTCTTTCTTTCTCTCGTACAGTCTTTTTCTTTCTTTCTTTCACTCTCACTTTCTTTCCTCTCCTTTTCTTCCTTTCAAAAAATAAAAAAAATAAAAAAAAAATTTACCTTCCTGGTCAAAAATTAAATTAGAGTATATTAAAACAGCTGCTATTCCAATTCCCAGTACTAAAGCTTCTTCTATAAAACTGTAATGTGACACATCTCCTTTTTGGCACAGATTTCCCATAGCTAAATCCAAAAGAGTGACATGGATTTTAAAAACTGGAATCAGATTTCAATTATTGTAATAGAAACTTATAATTTGATTGGAAATGGAGTGATAATGAAGGAGTATATAAAGGAATTAAATAAGACTCTAATGTCCTACTATAATAAAATCATTTATCAAAAAAATAAAAATAAAAAATAAAATAAAATAAAATAAAAGCATATTGCTGGTTAACAATAGTAATATTTTTATGAAAAATAACTATATTTCCCCAAAGAAGTAGTGAAAAGAGTCACATTGTTCTTTTTTTCTTTTCTTTTCTTTCTTTTTTTTTTTTTCACAAATCTCTTTAATGTCTGGCTTTATAGAAGACTGATTTTCTCATATCTGCCCTGCCTACATTCCATCTGCTGAGAAATCATGTGGCATGTATCCTCTAGAAAACTCCACTCTACCCTCATGATAGAATGAGAATGAAAGGGGAAAAAATGAAATCTTAATGTTATTAAAATCACTTTGTCCTTGCAGACCTCCTGGAATGGTCTCAGGAGCTCCCAGAGGTTTCTGAATGACACTCTGAGAACCGTTGGTTTATTTATTTATTTATTTTAATTATACTTTTTAGAGACAGGTTCTTGCTCTGTTGCCCAGGCTGGATTGCAGTGGTGCACTCATAGCTCACTGCAGCCTTGAACTCCTGGGCTCAAGTGATCCTCCCACCTTAGCCTCCTGGGCAGCTGGGACTATAGATGTGTGCCACCATACCCGGCTAATTTTTTAAATTCTTTTTGTAAAGGTGGGGGTCTCACTATGTTGCCCAGGTTGGTCTTGAACTCTGGTCTCAAGGGATCCTCCCACCTCAGCTTCCCAAAGTGCTGGGATTACAGACATGAGCCATTGCACCCAGCAATAACTGCTGGTTTTTATATGTACATGCAGCCCAATTTACCTCTCTGATTTCCTGTAATTTCATAAATAAGTCTTATGCCCCTGCCATAGTGAGCTTCACCATTGCTCCCAATATAGCCTCCAGGCTCCCTGCATTAGAGCTTTCCACCTACCTTTCCCTCCTCCTCCCCACCGCCACTGTCTGCCCTTATACTATTGATGTTTATATAAATCCTTTCAATCATCTTTAGGAAACTTTTAAAAATTCACTTTTTTCTACTTCTATTAAGTAAGCATCATTTTTTTTTCTTGCATAGTAGATATTTATTTGTGTTTTGCCTCCTTGGCAACTTTCTTCTAAAGCTTTCATATCATGTAGCTTATGCTTGCATGTACTAGTTTGGTAAAAAATGAATATTGAAATCATGTAATCACTTTTTATTCTGCCATTTGCTTGCTTTATAGTTTATTGTATATGAACCAATAAACCTTATCATTTCCTCATCTATGCATTTCAATACTAATTAATTTTTTACTGGGGAGTGATACTTCAGAAACCTGTAAGAAAAGATGCAAATATATGGGCCCATCAGTCCTGACAAGTGTGGAGTAGATTATACATCTTGTTTGTTTTTAGCTCATCATTATCGTTTTATGTAACTTAGACTAGACTTTTGGTTTTTGACAGAAAGTAAGTTAGAACTAGGAACGTTAACCTAATGGATGCAAAGACAATAATGTAATCTGCCATTAGTGACTAAATATTCACCAGTTGTCACATATGGTTGATCTTGGGTTTTTGCAGGAGACTGTTATTGTTGAACTTGTGAATGAAATATTCATTGTGGTCCTGTTCATGCACAATATGGCCAAAACTCTAATAAACTTTTTCAGATAATTACTACTTAGCACAGACCAGGGGCTATCTGGCAACATAGACTTCCAAGCTTTCCTTATTCATTTTGAATAACTGAAGAAAGATAGCTAAATTTGAAGGGACTACTACTTCACTGTGTCATAATGGAGAGGTTGCCAAATCATGACCATTGAAGTGCTTATATCAATAAAATTATTATTTTCTTCCTTCTTGTGCATAAGTTCTGCAACCTTAGATATAGTCATAATAATATAGATAGACAAATGTACTTATGTATTTTGTTCCTGTCTGGCCAAATTAGTTCAGCATTCAAACTGAAGTGCCCATTGATCAAGAACAAGCCAAACTAAAACATTTGGTGTACTTAAATGCAATAAGCTTGGAAGTGCTCATATTTCCCACAAGTGATTTTCACTGCCTGTACACTAATCTTCTTTGCACTCAATTTACAGAGAATGTACACTTCAGGGAATCTGTATACTAATTAATTTCAAAGCCTAATGTACAGCTAAGGAATGTATCTTTAAAATATCTAGATTAGCTAGATTAAATGACAATTCATAGCAAAGGAACTTCTAAATTCCGTTTAAATGTCAGATTAACAAGATGTAAATTCATCTGTAGAGAAAAGCCTTTACTTCAGCTACACAAACAGACAGCTAAGAAAAGATACCTCAGTGTTTTGGTCAATATGCTTGTTTACATAGTTGCAAGCATATGATGCTATTGCTTAGGCATTTGAATCTTCTCAGATCATTTTATGAAACCTCCTCTCTCAAAATACTCATAGATTCCCAAATGGGATTATTTACTATTTTAAAAATGCCTCAAATTTCCAATGCATGGATTATGAAAAGCAGGACATTTTTTGTGACTAGGACTATCATCTGAGAGAAATATAAGCACACTTCATTGTTTCTGATCTTCAATAAACACTTATTTTTGTCTCATTCTGTGAGTAAAACTTTTTGCTTTTTTTTCGTTTACTCTCTCTAGTAAGCCATTTCCTACTGTCCAAGGAGTTTAATACCATCTTGGATTCATTTAACCAACACTTTTTACTGTTCCTTACCCTCGTATCCCTTCCTCCTCACCTGGATTTAATGCTATGGTCAATTATGATTATTTCCTTGCACCTACCATCAACTCCTTTGTCGTTCTCTTAATTGGTTTTGTGCTCTTGGCTAAATCGCTCCCTGGTTAGATCCAACTCTTTACTTTCTTTCTGCTTGCCTTTGCACAACTGATGTACACATAGGTCTCAATTTAAATTCATAGTGATTTATCTTTAAGAGGCCCTTAAAGCTTTGCAGTAATCACACTGTATTCCCAAGTCATTTTCCATTCCTACTCTCTTGAATAACTATCTCTTTTTTCACTTCAAATTTTCTAATGCTTTCTCCATCCCCCATACTTTCAGATCTTATCTTGGAATTCACTGGGAAAATAAAAACCATCAGAAAAGAACTTCCACCAAAATAGCTGCCCATCTATCATATCTATGCCCATATTTTCTGCCTTTTCTTTCCCCTGAGCTTTATTGAGGTATAATGGACAAACATAAGTTATACATATTTAAGTTGTAGAATGTGATTATTTGATGTATGCATACATCGTGATCACCACAAACAAACTAATTGGCACATTCATCTCTTTTGCTGCTACAGATGAGATGCTTGTGCTCTTGCTAAGACCACATACTCTTACAGACTAGATACTGGTCTCTTGTCTACTCAAGTACAATTCCTTCCTCTGTTATCTTATCCTCAGATTTTCTTCTCTGTTGTGTGATTCCCATTAGCACATGAACATGTGCTATTTCTCCCATTTGAAAAGAACGTGTGCTTGACTGTAGTTTTATCTCCAACGAATACACTTTTACTTCCGCAATTAACCACAAAGCTCTTCAAAAAAAGTGTTCTAATGTTGCTTGGTCCTTTCTCTCTTGAACTCCAATCTGTATTTTTTCCCACAGAAGTCTACTGAAAGTACTTAATCAAGGTTACCAGTGTCTGTATTGCTAAATCTAATGACCAATTCTCACTCTTCATTTTACTTTATTCATTAATAGCAATTGACTTAGCGAATGACTCCTCCTTGAAATGCTTACCATCTCTTTCTCTTAGTTCTCCCATCTTACTGGTTGTTCATTTCCAGTATTCTTTGCTAGGTTTCCAGTGCTCTGTCCATGGACTTTTCTTCTCTATCTATACTTTTTTTTTCCCTTTCATTCTGTCTTACTGTTTTAAATCCTATCTGTACCCACTATTCCAAAATGGGTATCTTCATTATTATACCACTGCTTTTGAAAGATAACTGCTCAATATTGCCTGCTGATGAGTTCACAGTATTTATACATTACATGATTACTTTTTACTCTCTCCCTTCTACATATGATTACATAGATAAGAGTCACTATTGTTAATGCATTGTTTCTTCCCCATGTAAGCTCTCAGACATTGATGATTCCTTTTTATCTTCCCCAGGAAATCTGACTCAGAGAAGAGAAAGGGATCATGATGGGAAAGAACAGAAAGAGGAAAGAGAAATACTTGAAAGAAACCTCTTGGTTGAGCTTAGAAACTGAGAAATTGCACTAGTAAAATAGAAGAGGTGTTTAATATTTTATTTATTTATCTATTTATTTTGAGACGGAGTCTCGCTCTGTCACCAGGCTGGAGTGCAGTGGCACGATCTCGGCTCACAGCAACCTCCCATTCCAGGTTCAAGCAATTTTTTTGCCTCAGCCTCCCAAGTAGCTGGAACTACAGGCAGGCACCACCACGTGCACTAATTTTTGTATTTTTAGTAGAGATGGGGTTTCACCATATTGGCCAGGCTGGTCTTGAACTCCTGACCTCATGATCCACCCACCTCGGCCTCCCAAAGTGCTGGTATTACAGGCGTGAGCCACTGTGCCCAGCCTTAACATTTTATTTCTAACCAATAATTTTAAATATGTACAGTACCTAGGGAGAAAAAGAATTCACCAAAGATTCTAGGGAGATACAAAATATTGCAAAGCTGTGAAATGTCAACATCACTAAACATATTCCTGAAGATAGGTCTGCCAAATACAAATGGAGCAGGGATTATTTGATTATGATAAAATGTTTATAGCTGTAATTCATTTATATATTAAAAACTAATAAAAATCTACATTTTTCTATTCTTATGAGAAAATATAATACTTCACTTTTCCATGTACTGCATAGCTACTATCAAAGCCTTTGGAGAGTTTTGTGAGTTTGACGGCTTTAACTCCTTTTTGAGGCCAGGGGATTTATTTTGAGATTTAGTCAGTGCAGACCCATCTTGTAGTCTGTGTCCCTCTTGCATTTTGTTCTGCTTGTAATGACAAGTTGAATTGCTCTGGCCTCTCATCATAGGCAACCATTCATGCCACCTTTTAACCTGTCTGAGGCTTTCTCTGCTATCTTCACTAGACACCTCATCAGTACTGCTGATCCAGCACCAGTGCTAATTCCACTTCTGTAGCCTTAGTCAACTCCACTGCTACTTTTGTCAAGATGCCATTCATACTGTCATCAGATTCTTCCAGGTGTATATCAAATTCCCGTAAGCCAAGAAACAGGGAGTCCCCACAAAACCTTTTCTATTCTCTTCATCATTGCCCTTCTGTGAGTAACAAAGGTGGAAACTGGTAAATAATTGATTTGCCCAAAACAAGCCCAGATACCATTCTCAAAATTTTCAGCCTGAGACAAACAGATGACTCTAAAAGAAGCAAAAGTTATTATTTGGTCACTTTTTAAATACTGGAAGTTTTGACCAGGTGTGGTGGCTGATTCCTTTAATTTCAGCACTTTGGGAGGCTGAGGCAGGAGGATCACTTGAGCCCGGGAGTTGAAGACCAGCCTGGGCAACATAGTGAGACCCTTTTTCTAAAAAAAAAAATAAAAATTTAAGTGTGGTGGTGTCACCTGTCTGTAGTCCCAGCTACTCAAGAGGCTGAGGCAGGAGGATTGCTTGAGGCCAGGAGGTTGAGCCTGTAATTATCTGTGCTCATGCCACTGCACTCCAGCTTGGGCAACGGAGTGAGACCCTGTCTCAATAAAAAATAAAAATAAAAAATAAACTAGAAGTTTGTCTCAACTTCTCTTACTACTGAAGTAAAATCTTTCCTCTATTTCTGCTTTCTTCTGTAATTGTTTTTGGCTCATGACCCACTTCCCTTTGACAAATGGACATTATCCGAATTCATTCCTTCAAGTGTCCCACTGTTTAGAGAGTTTCTGGACACCAGATTTGTTGAACATAAACAGGAAACTATTTTGGCAGGCTGGGAAGATAACAGAAAGTATTGAGTCTAGATTCAAGGAAATCTGGTTATGTTCTAGCTGTATTGTTTATTAGTTGCAAATATTTGAGCAAACTTTTAAGCTTCTTTGACATTTTAATTCAATAGCCACAAATCCCCACAAAAGTGGGTATTAAAGCTAATTATGTAGACGTATCTTGTAAAGATCACATAAAAATCATATAGTAGGTATTTGGCAAATGATAATCTTCATGATTATTTTTATTTTGAAACAAAGTAAGGTAATATAACAATAATAAAATTAGAATTAATTATTTTATGCTAAATCATCGTTATGTCTTTTAAAAATAGGTATTTGCCTTCATTAAGACTTGGCTCTTGAGTGTTTCCCAGTGATACTGATTTTATCTAACTTTATCATGTCAAGTGTTTGATCAGGTTTATTCTTACTCTGTTTCAGGACTGCAAATTACTCTTTTTGGTGTAAGTAATAAATATCTGAGACAAGGGCTTCACAGTTTCTAAATTTCACACTTTTTATTTTCTTACACAGAAAAAATTCTCATGCCTGTAAATATAATGCTAATTGCTTTTTATATATTTTCTGTCCTAAAAGTAATGCAAATTATTACAAAAATTCTGAAAAGTATGGAAATACACAAAAAAGAACATAAAAACCATCCACAAACCAACTAAACATTCAAGACTTTGGCATATAGACATCTTGAGAATATGCATATGTGATATATGCTGTTTTGTAACTCTTTCCTCCCCCTTTGAAAACTTGTTAATAAAAGATGATACAGCATTTAGGATAAAACTTTCACAGCACCATTTTAATGAGTACATAGGATTCATAAAATAGATGTAATATGACATTCTCATACTGCAGGATTGGCTATTTTCCATTTTTGTTGTAATAAACAATGCTGCAATGAACATTACATACATAAATCTTTATGCATATCCTTAATTATTTCTTTAGGATAAATTACTAGATACAAAATTGCTATGTCAAAGCATATATATATATATATATATATATATATATATATACATTATTTATTTACTGTAGCCTAGTTTTTAATCTTAAAGTAACAAATGCACTTTGAAAATGATCAATACTTAAATGTTAAAAAAAGAAAAGTAAAAATATGCTTTTACTTGGCATCATAAATTAGAGATAAACACTATTCTTAAATTTTTTGTCACAATTCTTTAGTGATATTCAATCATATTTAAATATACATATTTATTAATATACAAGGGCTCATAATACATATTCTTTATTGTATTCTTTTCACTTAATGTACTTCAGAACTATGTAGTCATAGTTTTGTGTCTTTCTTTTTACCTGTTGCATAGTAATTCATAGCATAAATGTGTATTTTATTTAACTAGTCTTTTCTTGATAAACATTTAGGCTATTCTGTTTGCCTTTAAAATCGGTTTTGTGTTGCACATCCATATACAACTATCTTTACAAACTTTTGAAAGCATATAGATAGAATGAAATTATAAAAGTGGAATTGATTTGTCAAAGAATGTCTATATAGTTTAAAACTTGGTGTGTAGATGAGTATTCTGTGGAGTTTAATGTATGTTAGTGTTACTATGTTATTGGAATGTTATTTCTCAGGTCTATAATGTAAATGAAACAATGCACTTTGAAGTAAAAAATTATCTCCTCAAAATCTTGTATACCTTTATTGTTTATTTTCTTGTGATACACATCTATTTGCTGGCTGCATAGAAATCATACTACAATTTTGTAATAAAGAGGTATTTCTATTTTCAAGTAAAATCTTGAAAAATAACAATCTTTTTCAGGGGACTATTGGATTTACAAATTAAGCTGTGTTATTTAATGACTTAATATGGAGCATCACATTCTTTTACCCACTGCCACCTTCTATGTACACTTATGTAACATACATAATTGTGGCGATTAGGCAACTATCTGGCTAATTGTGTTTATCCATTTAACAAATATTTAATGAGTGTCTAATATATGCCAGCGTCTATTCTAGGTATCAGGAATGTAAGAATAGACCATACAAAACAACTAGTGATGGAGAGAAAAACAATTAAAATATTGCTTAACTTGTGAGACAGCAATTTATGCAAAGAAAAAAATTACCAGAAATGAGAGTAAGGAGTTTTGAGACGGAGGTAATGCAGTTCTAATTAAAGAGGTGGAGAAAGCCTCAAAAAGTGGAGACATCTTTGAAGAGACCTCGAAAGGAGGTGAAACAGTTTAGTCAATGAAACTAGGTGTGATGGCCATTAAATGTGTCAACTAGGCTTGGTTACCACCCCCAGTTATACAGTCGCAAAATAATCTAGCTGTTACTGTGATGGTGTTTTATAGATGTGATTAAAGTCCATAATCAGTTGACTCTAAGGGTGGTGATGCTAATGAATATGGTTAACCTGATGAAATCCATTGAGACTCCTTAAGAGCAGAGATGAGATATCCCTAAAGAATAAGACGTTCTACTTGTGGATAGCAGCTTCACCTGGTGCTGAGAGATTCAGTGTTCCCTTCCTGATGGCATGCCCTGAGTATTTGAACTTGCATAGCTCTCACAATAATCTTATAATAAATCTCTTAATACACCTTTCCTCCTGGTTCTATTTCTGTGGGTAAAGCCTTACAAGATACAGTAAGCTTAATAGATAATTCAGTATATCTTTAATTTTATGCTATGCAATATATGAATGGCTAAAATATAAATGACACTTAGAATGGTTCTGTGTGACATCACAATGACTTTTTTTTTAGTTGTACTTTAGGTTCTGGGGTACATGTGCAGATCATGCAGGATTGTTCTATAGGTACATATATGGCAAGGTGGTTTGCTACCTCCATCCCCCCGTCACCTATATCTGGCATTTCTCCCCATGTTATCTCTCCTCCACCACCCCACAACCTGCTGTCCCACCCCTAGCCCCCTGCAACAGACCCCAGTGTGTGTTACTGCCCTCCCTGTGTCCATGTATTCTCATTATTCAACACCCTTCTATAAGTGAGAACATGTGGTGTTTGATTTTCTGTTCTTGTGTCAGTTTGCTGAGAATGACTGGTTTCCAGATTCATCCATGTCCCTACAAAAAACACAAACTCATCATTTTTTATGGCTGCATAGTATTCCATGGTGTATATGTGCCACATTTTCCTTGTCCAGTCTGTCATTGATGGGCATTTGGGTTGGTTCCAGGTCTTTGATATTGTAAACAGTGCCACAATGAACATACATGTGCATGTGTCTTTATAATAGAGCGATTTTTAATCCTTTGGGTATATCCCGAATAATGAGAATGCTAGAATAAAGGGAATTTCTATTTCTAGATCCTAGAGGAATCACCACACTGTCTTCTACAATGGCTGAACTAATCTACACTCCCACCAACAGTGTAAAAGTGTTCCTACTTCTCCACATCCTCTCCAGCATCTGTTGTCTCCCGATTTTTTAATAGCCACCATTCAAACTGGTGTGAGATGCTATCTCAATGTGGTTTTGATTTGCATTTCTCTAATGACCAGTGATGATGAACATTTTTTCATATGTTTGTTGGCTGCATAGATGTCTTCTTTTGAAAAGTGTCTGTTCATATCCTTTGCCCGCTTTTGAATGGGTTTGTTTTTTCCTGTAAATCTGTTTTAGTTCTTTGTAGATTCTGAATATTAGCCTTTTGTCAGATGGGTAGATTGCAAAAATGTTTTCTCATTCTGTTGGTTGCCATTCACTCTAATGATTGTTTTTTTCCTGTGCAGAAGCTCTGGAGTTTAATTAGATCCCATTTGTCTATTTTGGCTTTTGTTGCCAATGCTTTTAGTATTTTAGTCATGAAGTCCTTGCTTGTGCCTATGTCCTGAATGGTTTTGCCTAGGTTTTCTTCTAGGGTTTCTATGGTGTTAAGTCTTATGTTTAAGTCTTTAATCCATCTGGAGTTAATTTTAGTGTAAGGTATCAGGAAGGTGTCTAGTTTCTGCTTTCTGCACATGGCTACCCAGTTTTCCCAACACCATTTATCAAACAGGGAATCCTTTCCCCATTGCTTGCTTTTATCAGGTTTGTCAAAGATCAGATGGTTGTAGTTGTGTGGCATTGTCTCTGAGGACTCTGTTCTGTTCCATTGGTCTATATCTCTGTTTTGTTACCAGTACCATGCCGTTTTGATTACTGTAGCCTGGTAGTATATTTTGAAGTCAGGTAGCATAATGCCTCCAGCTTTCTTCTTTTTGCTTGGATTGTCTGGGCTATGCGGGTTCTCTTTTGGTTCCATGTGAAGTACAAGGTGGTGTTTTCCAGTTCTCTAAAGAGGGTTATAGGTAGCTTGATGGGGATAGACTTGAAGCAATAAATTACTCTGGGCAGTATGGCCATTTTCACAATATTGATTCTTCCTAACCATGAGCATAGAATGTTTTTCCATCTGTTTGTGTCCTCTCTTATTTCCTTGAGCAGTGGTTTGTAGTTCTCCTTGAAGAGGTCCTTTACATCCTTTGTTAGTTGTATTCCTAGGTATTTTATTCTCTTTGTAGCAATTGCGAATGGCAGTTCATTCTTGATTTTTCTCTCTTTTAGTCTGTTATTGGTGTATAGGAATGCTTGTGATTTCTGCACATTGATTTTTGTATCCTGAGACTTTGCTGAAGTTGCTTATCAGTTTCAGGAGGTTTTGGGCTCAGACGATGGGGTCTTCTAAATATACAATCATGTCATCTGCAAATAGAGACAATTTGACTTCCTCCTTTCCTAACTGAATACCCTTTATTTCTTTTTCTTACCTGATTGTTCTGGCTAGAACTTCCAATATTATATTGAATAGGAGTGGTGAGAGAGGGCATCCTTGCCTAGTGCCAGATAGGAATGCTTCCAGTTTTTGCTCATTCAGTGTGATATTGGCTGTGGGTTGACCATAAATAGCTTTTATTATTTTGAGACAGGTTCCATCGATACCTAGTTTATTGAGAGTTTTTAGCCTAAAGGGCTTTTGAATTTTGTCAAAGGCCTTCTCTGCATCTATTGAGATAATCATGTGGTTTTTGTCACTGGTTCTGTTTATGTGGTGGATTACGTTTATACACTTGCATAGGTTGAACCAGCCTTGCATCCCTGGGATGAAGGCTACTTGATTGTGATGGATAAGCTTTTTGATGTGCTGTTGCAATCGGTTTGCCAGTACTTTATTGAAGATTTCTGCATCTATGTTCATCATGGATATTGGCCTGAAGTTTTCTTTTTTTTGTTGAGTCTCTGCCAGGTTTTGGTATCAGGATGATGTTGGTCTCACAGAATTATTTGGGAAGTATTCCCTCTTTTCGGATTGTTTGGAATAGTTTCAGAAGGAGTGGTACCAGCTCTCTTTGTATGTCTTGTAGGATTCATCTGTGAACCCATCTGGACCTGGGCTTTTTTTGGTTGATAGGCTATTAATTGCTGCCTCAACTTCAGCCTTTGTTATTGGTCTATTCATGGTTTTGACTTCTTCCTGGTTTAGGCTTGGGAGGGTGCAAGTGTCCAGGAATTTATCCATTTCTTCCAAGTTTACTGGTATATTTGCATAGCATTGTTTGTAGTAATCTCTGATGGTAGTTTGTATTTCTTTGGATTCGGTGGTGATATCCCCTTTATTGTTTTTTTATTGCATCTATTTGATTCTTCTCTCTTTTTTGTTAATCTGGCTAGTGGTCTATTTTGTTGATCTTTTCAAAAAAACAGCTTCTGGATTTATTGATTTGTGAAGGGTTTTTTGTGTCTCTACCTCCTTGAGTTCTGCTCTGATCTTAGTTATTTCTTGTCCTCTGCTAGCTTTTGAGTTTTTTTAATCTTGCTCCTCTAGCTCTTTCAATTTTGATAATAGGGTGTTGATTTTAGATCTTTCCTTGCTTCTCATGTGGACATTTATTGCTATATATTTCCCTCTGGACATTGCTTTAAATATGTCCCAGAGATTCTGGAACGTTGTGTCTTCATTCTCTTAGGTTTTCAAGAACATCTTTATTTTTGCCTTTATTTCATTTGTTTATCCAGTCGACATTCAAGAGCCAGTTGTTCAGTTTCCATGAAATTGTTCAGTTCTGAGTTAGTTTCTTAATCATTAGTTCTAATTTATTGCACTGTGGTCTAAGAGACTGTTTGTTATTATTTCTGCTTTTTTGCATTTGCTGAGGAATGATTTACTTCTAATTATGCGGTCAATTTTAGCATAGGTACAATGTGATGCTGAGAAGAATGTATATTCTGTGGATTTGGGGTGGAGAGTTCTGTATACATTTATTAGGTTTGCTTGGTCCAGATCTGAGTTCAAGTCCTGGATATTCTTCTTAATTTTCTGTCTCATTGATCTGTCTAATATTGATGGTGGAGTGTTAAAGTCTCCCACTATTACTGTGTGGGAGCCTAAGTCTCTTCGTAGGTTGTTAAGAACTTGCTTTATTTATCTTGGTGCTCCTGTATTTGGTGCATATATGTTTAGGAAAGTTAGTTCTTCTTGTTGTATTGATCTTTTTACCATTATGTAATGCTCTTCTTGGTCTCTTTAAATATTTGTTGGTTTAAAGTCTCTTTTATCAGAAACTAGGATTGCAATTCCTGCTTTTTTTTTTTTTCTGTACATTTGCTTGGTGAATCTTCCTGCATCCCTTTATTTTGAGCCTATGTGTGTCCTTGCATGTGAGATGGGTTTCCTGAATATAGCTCACCAAGGGGTCTTGACTTTTTATCCATTTGCCAGTCTTTTGATTGGGGCATTTAGCCCATTTATATTTAGGGTTAATATTATTATGTGCAAATTTGATCCTGCCATTTTGATGCTAGCTGGCTGTTTTGCCCATTAGTTGATGCAGTGTCTTCATTGTGTCGATGGTCTTCACCATTTGGTATGTTCCTGGAGTGGCTGGTACTGGTTGTTCCATTCCATGTTTAGCGCTTCTTTCAGGAGCTCTTGTAAGGCAGGCCTGGTGGGGATGAAATCTCTCAGCAATTGCTTGTCCATAGTGGATTTTATGTCTCCTTCACTTATGAAGCTTAGTTTGGCTGGATATGAAATTCTGGGTTGAAAGTTCTTTTCTTTAAGGATGTCGAATATTGGCCCCCACTCTCTTCTGACTTGTAGGGTTTCTGCCAAGAGATCTGCTGTGAGTCTGATGGCCTTCCCTTTGTGGGTGACCCAAACTTTCTCTCTGGCTGCCCTTAACATTTTTTCCTTCATTTCAACCCTGGTTAATCTGACAATTATGTGCCTTGGGATTGCTGTTCTGGAGGAATATCTTTGTGGTGTTCTCTGTATTTCCTGGACCTGAATGTTGGCCTCCCTTGCTAGGTTGGGGAAGTTCTCCTGGATAATATCCTGAAGAGTGTTTTCCAGCTTGGATTCATTTTCCCTGACACATTCAGGTACACCTATCAAAGGTAGATTAGGTCTTTTCACATAATCCCATATTTCTTGGAGACTTTGTTCTTATCTTTTCTCTCTTTTTTCTCTAATCTTGCCTTCTGGTTTTATTTCATTGAGTTGATCTTCAGTCTCTGATATCCTTTCTTCTGCTTGGTCAATTCAGCTATTGAAACTTGTGTATGCTTCACAAAGTTCTTTTGTTGTGTTTTTCAGCTCCATTAAGTCATTTATATTCTTTTCTCAGCTGTTTATTCTTGTTAGCATTTCATAAAACCTTTTTTCAAGGTTCTTAGTTTCTTTGCATTGGGTTAGAACATGTTCTTTTAGCTCAGAGATGTTTGTTATTGCCTACTTTCTGAAAACTCTTTCTATTAATTCATCAGACTTATTCTCCAGCCTTGTTTCTTTGCCGGTGAGGAGTTGTGATCCCTTAGAGGAGGAGAGGTGTTCTGGTTTTGGCTGTTTTCATCCTTTTTGCACTGGTTTCTTCCCATCTTTGTGGATTTATCTACCTGTGGTCCTTGTAGTTGGTGACTTTCGGATGGGGTCTTTGGGTCGATGTCCTTTTTGTTGATAATCAAGTTATTTCTTTTGTTTTTTAGTTCTCCTTCTAACAGTCAGGCCCCTCTGCTGTAGGACTACTGGAGGTTCACTCTAGACACTGCTTGCCTGGGGATCACCTGCAGTGGCTGCAGAACAGGTTGCTGCCGGTTTCTTCTTCTATTATCTTTGTCCCAGAAGGATACCTGCCAGATGTCAGCCTGAGCTCTCCTTTATGAGGTGTCTCTTTGAACATATGGTGTCAGGGAGCTGCTTGAGGAGATAGTCTGTCCCTTTTCAGAGCTCAAGTGCTGAGCTATGAGCTCCATTGCTCTGTGCAGAGCTGCTGGGCAGGTACCTTTAAGTCTGCTGCAGCGGAACTCATAACTGCCTATTTTTTTCCCCAGGTGCTCTGTCTTTGGAAGGTGGAGCTTTATTTATAAGTTCCTGATGTGATGCTGCCTTTTTATAGAGATGCCCTGCCCAGTGAGGAGGTAGCCTAATCACAATGTACCAGCAGAGGCATTGCTGAGCTGCTGTGGGCTCTGCCAGCTGCTATGTAAAATTCCTTGGTTTTGTTTATAGAGGTATAGCTAGAACTACCTTGGTAATGGCAGCCTGCCTTAGTAATGGCAGACTGTCTCAGTAATGGCGGACTACCCCTGTAGTGGCGGACTGGCTCAGTAATGGTGGTCTGCCTCAGTAATGGTGGACTGCTTCGGTAGTGGTGGGCTGCCTCAGTAATGGCAGACACCCTTCCCCCCCACAGAGCTGGACCATCCCGAGTCCAGCTGTGCTTACTGTGTAACTCTCAATCCAGAGCCTTTCAGATTGCTGGTCTTTGTGGGGATGGGACCCAGTGAGCCAGATCATGTGGCTCCCTGTTTCAGCCCCCTTTTTTTCAGTTGAATGGGTGACTCTGTCTCCCAGGGTTCCTGGCACCAGTTGAAACAGCACCCAAATTTGTGTGAGATTTTGTGTGGCACCCACTATGCCATCTGAAATAGCTGTGCTGGAGACTTGTGGCCATTTTCCACCTGGGAATCACTCACCCTCTGCATTCTCACTGAGAACTGCACTCTAGAGCTGTTCCTATTTGGCCGTCTTGTATAGCCCACCTTATTTATTTATTAAATATTATTTTGCTATTCCAAGTCGTCTCAACAATATAAATTTATTTTATGGAGAACTTTTATTCCTCAACATTATGTGTCAAAACCAGAATGTTGATAATTATGCTTCTCTGGAATACATTTTCTGAAATTTCTGAGTTCTAATAAAACTACAAACTAATAACAGCAGGAATAATCTGAATCATTACAAATTATTTTGTCCATGAATAGTATAATGAGGAAAATATAATGTATTAAATATGCCTAAAGCATTTTCCAATATGAAAACAAAATTAAAATACTTTGAACAAATGACCTTTTTGAATGTTTAATGGATAATCCATGAACACTTGCAGTGACTTTTGGTAGTTTGTCAAACAATTTTAATTAATTAATTTTCTTATGGGAGAATCACATTGCTCATAAAAATCTGAAATATGTATTGCAGACATCCGAGAGATATTCTAATTCAAGCCTATTAGGAAAGAATGAAAGAATGCTAGTTACACCAGCATCAGTTCTAGTATCTTTGTTAAGAGTACACGTAACTTTTTGTAAAAGGAAGTTTTCCTGTGGTTTTCACAAAAATAGTCACATGAACTTTGGCAAATATTATTTTGCAAATGCCACTCTTAAGAGAAGTACCACTAGCAGTAACCTGACATTTATAACTATTCTAAATAATGCAACAAAAGCATTTTCAAGGTTCATGTGCATCCTTTCATATGCAGACTTTGCAGTTCTCTTTAATAATTTAGCTTGTTTGGACACAGCTTACTGAATCATATTTTTTGAGTCGAATAATATATTACCTTGTGAGTCAGTCAAGCATTGGCAGAAAGTCATACTTTTGGTTCCCTGCTTTACCTGACCCTGTCTTGGTTTTGCTCAGCTTCTACTATCCTTGATCAGATGTTAGTTAGATCCTGGCAGGTAATCATATTTATGGACCACACTCATTTATTAGATATCTGTTCAATTAATCAAAGTAATCATGTAGAGTTTATAAAGTTAATTGGCTGAGAATCTGACTTCCTAAAAGTCTGATTGGTAATATTTCAGATTATTTTTCTAAATAACCAAGACTCTCTTGGAAGCTTGAATCTGACTTCTGCATTCCTGATTCACTTGACTGTGAATCACACAATTTCGTACTCTTTTTTTAGCTTGATACTCTCTGCTAATTACTTTCAATTCTAAGAATGTATTAATTTCTACAGTGGCCTGATTCATGCTGACAATACTGAAAACTGGAAATTTAAAATAACAGATAGAAAGTGGAGACTACTTCATGTGCATCTTTGGATCACTGTTAATTTATTGACAAAATGAATACTCATATCATAAAATATATTGTTCTATGTAAATAATAATATGTTATCCTTATCACATTTTAATAAAACTTATGTTTGCTTTGGTGACATATTTTAAAACAAAGGTTATACACAAAATCATAATACTTAACAAAAATTTTGGTAAAGGTGCACAGTCTGGCCTAGGAGATACTAGGGATTAATATCCCCACTGCCTCATTTAATAGTTGCAAAATCTTAAGTAATATTCTTCATCTCTTAGATGGACTAATGCATTTATACCAGTGCTATGAATATAGTAAATTCTCAGCAAATGAAAGTTCTTACTGCTATTATTCTTATAATTAGCACAACCAGTACAACTAGTATAACCAGTACAACCACTACTGTTTTCAAGTACCAGTACTCCATCCACCACTAGTTAGACTAGAGGAAAGAGAAAAACCTAAAGCTACAGAATGCAAAATAATAATAATAATAATAATAATAATAATAATAACTGATGAACATCAATAGCTTTATGGAAGGAGGCATTTTTTTAGTGTTCCTTATATCACACTGACATGATTAAGAGGATTGAGATGTCCTTTTATTAGACACTGCTAATTATAAAGCCCACTTTGGAAACATTTTAATTGCCCCAGCTCAGTATTCTCAGTGGATACCTTTTTGACTATGATAGTTCAAGTGGTATTTAATGTTGGTTATTATCAAAATGAATTCTTTTGGTTTGGAATGGCATTAGTTTAATTGCTACTATATTTCTTGTAATGTAAAACAATTTGGAAAAAGTTTATTTTGCCCAAATACAGTTGAATGGGAAAAGTTCAACTGTTCCTTGCAAAAGTATTTATATTTAAGGAAATAATAATGTTCCTTCCAGTACACTGCTTAAATATAAATACTTTTGGAAGGAACATTATTATTCAAATTCATAATCAGAAAGAGACATATTTAGGATAAAGATTGTGTTGATTCTTATTTAAAAATCACAAACATTCCATATATATTTCAGTGTGTAATCCCAGATGAACTTTAATCCCTGGATATATCTAATGTGAACTTACCCCCTTTGTTTCTTATTGAAATTGGTTCTAACTAAAAATAAATTACATATTTTTCAACTTTCAAAATATTATTACCACAAGTTAATTCTCTCTAATGTAGAGAGAATTATGCCTACATAGGATTTCTATAGCCACATAGAATTTTATTCTATTGCAGAATTTGTTCTATAAATATTTGTTGCATAACTTTTAAATTTGAATCACTATACAAAATGCAGTTCTATGTATAGTGCTGTAAGGTAAAGATGATTGTTACACAATCTACCCTTTTTTTCTGCCACTGGAAGAAGCAGAATTCACTCTCTACAGTTTTATCAATGTGTATTTTTGTCCCTATTTTCTCAAAGTTAGAATTTAAACAAAAGATTCCAAAAATAAAATCACGGAAACAGATTTTTTTATGAGAAGGATGGAGATGACTGCAATACTATAAAGCTATTGCAATAGCTTTAATTATTCATCAAGGGAAAATTTCACTACGAAGGTTTCCAAAGACTACAGCATCTTCATAGTGTATTTGCCTCCAAGCTGTACTTTAGTGCACAGAAAGAAGACACAAATAACTAGCAACATGACTGTAATGGTGTTAAATGTCAAATTTAACTTCACAATTCCCTCAACAATTTCTGAATTTCTAGGAAGAGAGTTTACGATCTAAGCAACAGGCACTTTTTTAAGTCTGAGGGTAATCTGTTTCATGTTTACAATACAAGTACACTTCCCTATGCAGTTCAAACATTGAAAGAAAAATTTAAATATTTAGAAAGTATGTTCTGTACAGATTTAAACCAACTTTTAGAGTACTGTACATCTCAATTTGAAAATTATTTTTATGTTTTCCCCAGGGATATATAATTAACAGATGATATTCTTCATTATAATATCTAAATATTTAAAAATTGTTGGCAAAGTTGGGATTTAATGTAACCAACATATTTGAGATGACTTAGAATATGTGAAACATAGGCCATTAGATCACTGAAATAACAATAACAGATCAAAAGATATGTAGCAAGGAAGAGATTCGTATAATCTTTAAAATGAATTTTCGATGGGAGACAGTTAAGATGGCTGAATAGACACCACCCCGGTGCACAACACCCAGCAAGAGAGATGCTGAAATCCAGAGATCTCCTAGCTACAACTGAGGTGCCAGGTGCATTTCAATGGGTCTGGTCTGATGGTGAGCAAAGCTCGGGCAGGGCAGACTGAGGCAGGGAGGGGTGCTGCTTCACCCAGAAAATGCATCTGACCAGTGAGTTGGAGGCTCCCCCTCTGGCACTCCGGTCCAGATACAGAGCTTCCCCCAAAGCCTCAGCAATACACAGAACAGGAGATCTTTGCCAGTCAAGTGCCGGGAATTGCAAGCACAGAGTTGAATAATAATCCAGGACAGTGTCCCAGCTTGGATCTGAGCAAAGGCGTAAGCCCATAAGCCAGCTGGGAGAGCCTACAGATGAGCTATTGCCCCCTCCCCCTGCCCAGAGAAAGAGGGAGCTGAAGGCAGGAGGACAGATGGGGCAGCTGGGTGGGCCCCTCCCCCATGACCAGAGAGAGGAAGCTGAAAATGGGGAGACAGGCAGTGTGGCTGGGTGGGTCCCTACCCTCCCCCACAAACCCCAGAGGAGGGCTGAAGCACTAACTCTAGTGGGTTTCTCAGTCAGTGCCACAGTCTGAGCTGAACCCTGAAAGATCCAGCCCTGTGGAGGAAGGACATAGCCCACCATTAAAAGGGTGGGACTATACCTCAGGTTTTAACAAAAAAAAAACCACAGGGAGCCTACCAACAGGACAGTGTTCTTGACCACCCAGCAATGCTTCCAGGTCAGTGGAAGAGGCAGACTTAATCTCCCAGTATAAACAAAAAACACAGGAAATTTACCTACCAACCTAAAGCAGTCTGTAGAAACTAAGTAGAGCCTTGACAGGCAGACAAGCGACCTCATCAAGCAGCTCCCTGAGATTACAGTGAGGAAAATCCATGAAGATGGGGAAAAAAAAAACAGTGCAAAAAAAGATTAAACCATCAAAGACCAGAACACCTCTTCTCCTTCAAGGGATCACAACTCCTCAACAACATGGGAACACAACATGACTGAGAAAGAATGTGATGAATTGACAGAAACAGGTTTCAGAATGTGGATAATAACAAACTTTTCTGAGCTAAAGGAACACATCCTAACTCAGTGCAAAGAAACTGACAACCTTGAAAAAAGGTTAGACGAAATGCTAACTAGAATAACCAGCTTAGAGAAGAGCATATAAACGACTTGATGAAGTTGAAAAACACAGCATGAGAACTACGTGAAGCAAACACAAGTTTTAATAGCCGAATCAATCAAG
>CAUYLG010025540.1:0-22660 GCA_963573385.1 Cacajao melanocephalus
AACCGCAAATATTCCTGTGGTTCACCTTTTTATTTTTTAAAAAAAAAAAAAAAAAAAAAAAAAAAAAAAAAAAAAAAAAAAAAAAACCTCTTTATTTTTAAAGTATGAGAGTAATAATTCTCAACAATCATTTATGTCCTCAGGCTCATCAACTCTTAATACCTTAATACAGTTACCCAAGATTTTGGTAGGCATAAAAAAGGAAATAACACCCCCCAAAACTTCTGCATGACAAAATTTGTTTCTTACGTTCAGGTTTGCTAAGTATTAAGCTTAAATGTCTTACACAGTCATGTAGCTGCCTGATGAGGTTTCAGTCAATGATTGATTGCATTATCTGACAGTGGTCCCATAAGATTATAATGGAGCTGAAAAATTCCTATCACTTAGTGCTTTGTGTTACAAATACCTACAGTATTCAACACAGTAACATGCTGTACAGACAGGCTATGTTACATAGATTACTATGTAGTTAGTTATACTACCTAGGTTTGTATAAGTACTGTACACTCTACGAGGTTTGCACAATGACAAAATTGCCTGGTGTATTTCTCAGAATGTATCCCAGTTGTTAAGCAATACAGGAGTTAATTCCTTCACAGGATAATGGGTGACCTTCAGACAATGCTCAAATGATACCAAAGGCACCTTTAAGAGTGAACTCTTCAGCTAGTACTGATTTCTCCCAAGGAGGGAATACTGCTTTCCAAAGGGCCTGGTCTACCATCAAGCCATTCAGAATACTCTATGACCTTGAAGGATGTGAAGCACATGGGCACGTGTCTGAGTTCTGAAACTGACAATCCCTAGAGTATGGAGATGCCCAAGTCGGAAGTAGCAATGGTTCTAGAAGGGTTACAGTGGTATAAAGATATATGTCACCGTAACAATCCGCCTGCCTTTCTCATCTCCCCATTATCATCAGCAGTATTTCCTTTTACACATATTTAGAAGAATTTAAGGGAACAACAAGAATCCACTGGTTAAGATCTTCAATAACTTTTCACTGCCCTTAGAATAAAATCCAAATTCCTTGACCAAAAACCCAAAAACAACTGCAATAAAAGCAAAGATAAATACCTGGAGCTTAATTAAACTAAAGTGCTTTTGCATGGCAAAAGGAAACAGTCAGCAGAGTAAACAGACAACCCACAGAGTGGAAGAAAATCTTCACAGTCTATACATCTGACAAAGGACTAATATCCAGAATCTACAACTCACACAAATCAGTAAGAAAAAAAACAAACAATCCCATCCAAAAGTGGGCTAAGGACATGAATAGACAATTCTCAAAAGAAGATATACAAATGGCCAACGAACATAAGAAAAAATGCTCAATATCACTAATGATCAGGAAAATGCACACCAAAACCACAATGCGATACCACCTTCTTGCTGCAAGAATGGCCATAATCAAAAAATCAAAAAACAATAGATGTTGGCGTGGATGTGGTGATCAGGAACACTTCTTCTACACTGCTAGTGGGAATGTAAACTAGCACAGCCACTACGGAAAACAGTGTGGAGATTCCTTAAAGAACTAAAAGTAGAACTACCATTTGATCCCACTATTGGGTATCTACCCAGAGGAAAATTGTGGAACCAATCCAAATGCCCATCAATCAACAAGTGAACAAAGAAACTGTGGTGTGTAAGGTAAGGGTGTTGTGTGTGTGTGTGTGTGTGTGTGAGTGATAGAATACTACTCAGCCATAAAAAGGAATGAATTAACAGCATTTGCAGCAACCTGGTGGAGACTATTATTCTGTGTAAGGTAACTCAGAAATGGAAAACCAAACATCATATGTTCTCACTGATATGTGGGAGCTAAGCTTTGAGGACACAAAGGCATAAGAATGGTAAAATGGATTTTGGGGACTTGGGGAGAAGTCAAGGAAGGGGGTGAGGGATAGAAGAGTACAGATAGGCCAGGTGCAGTGGCTTACACCTGTAATCTCAACACTTTGGGAAGCCGAGGCGGATGGATCACCTGAGGTCAGGAGTTTGGGACCAGCCTGGCCAACATGGGGAAACCTTGCCTCTACTAAAAATACAAAAATTAGCTGGGCATGGTGGCGCGTGCCTGTTAATCCCAGCTACCGGGGGGCTGAGGCAGGAGGATGGCTTGAACCTGAGGGGTGGAGGTTTTAGAAAGCCGAGATTATTCAACTCCACTCCGGCCTGGGCAACAGAGCGAGACTGTCTCAAGGAAAAAAAAAAAAAAAAAAAGACTACAAATACGGTGTAGTCTAAACTGCTTGGGTGATGGGGGCGCCAAAACCTCACAAGTCACCACTAAAGAACTTGTCACCAAATACCACCTGTACCCCAATAACCTATGGGGAAAAATATTAAAAATAAATAAATAAAATCCAAATTCCTTACCATGGCCCTCTAGGTTTTACCTATCCCCAAATCACAGCCCAGCCTGTGGCCTTGATCCTAGAGGTTCAGACACACTGGTGTCCTTTCTGCTCCCCAAACTAATTCTAAGCTAGAATATCACATTTACATATATGGTAAAATAATAATTTTAAATTTAGATATGGGCGTATGGGTTTTCAATGTTACCGAATTTTTCTGTTATGCCCTAACTTTTTCTTAACATTGTTTTAAAACAGCCTTAACTATGTTTTAGACATAACTGAAGTTCACGAAGATAATGAACAGAAATAGATATTACAATTAAAAAACTCATTTGGCTTCCAAATGCAATTCTCTTGTCCCTTAAAAAATGGGTTTCTTTTTTTTTTTTTTTGAGATGGAGTCATGCTCAGTCGCCCAGGCTGGAGTGCAGTGGCACAATCTCAGCTCACTGTAACCTCCACCTCCCGCATTCAAGCAACTCTCCTGCCTCAGCCTCTTGAGCAGCTGGGACTACAGGTGCCTGCCAACATGCCCAACTAACATTTATATTTTTAGTAGAGATGGGGTTTCACCATGTTGGCCAGGCTGGTCTCAAACTCCTGACCTCATGATCCGTCCACCTCAGCCTCCCAAAGTGGTGGGATTACAGGCGTGATCCCACATAAAATGGTTTATAATAAATCTCAGCAGGATTCCTTGGGCTAAGCCAAAATTACTAATGTGACTGGGACAAAGCCACATGCTGACAGGATTCTAATGGGCTGTGGCAATCCATACCTACTATGGAGGTAGGCTTGCTTCTGATGATAATTATTGGTGTATGTTTGAATCCCAAAGTGGCAGTGTTGAGGGGTGTTAACATATTACTTTCATATGAAATGAACACTTACGACAAGCTGAATCTGCAAGGACATTTAGTTTTCCCCTTTCGCTTTCATGCACTGCTCTCCACTAGTTGTTTTCCTCTCTCTCCCAATGCCCTTTCCTTTCCTGCATCTATTTATTTCTTTATTTTCCTTTCTGCATTTAATTCAATGACTCATCTCTACTCCAATGTTGATGTCCTTCAAGGTTCCACTCTTGGCTGTCTCCCTATATTCCCTCTGGGTGATCTCATCTATGGTTTCAAAAATCTGAAACCCATTTCCAGCCCGACCAATGGCCTACTTTTCCAACTCTGCTTCCTACAGATGTCCTCCAGGCAATCCAAATCTCCTCTAAGTCCTGCTTCTTTTTCAGTGTTCCCCTTCACAGTGAATGGATCCACTGTTCACCCCATCACTAAACTCGATTGTCACAGCAAACTCTACTCAACTCTTCCATATATATTCAGCTCACGAATTTAGTCAATTCTGTTTTCTAAGTCTGTCTTTACAGACATCAAGGCTAGACCCTCACCATTCTCCACAAAAGCCAGGAGTTGTCAGTGGGGTCAATTTCACCTCTAGGGGATTACTATGGTCTGAATATACCTCAAAATCTATGGGTTGGAAATTTAATTCCCAATACAAGTGCTGGGAAGTGGAAACTACTGGGAGGTGTTTAGGTCATGAGGACTCTGCCCTCCAGTCACTATAACAAAGGCTTACAGGAGTGGATTGCCCTCTTCTGCCATTGTAAAGACACAGCATTTGTCCCTATTTTGACCTTCCACCTTTCACTATGTGAGGATGCGGCCCTCCCCAGACTCCGAATACCAGCACCTTGATCTTGGACTTAGTCTTCAGAACTGCGAGAAGTATCTCTCTGTTTTTATAAATTACCCAGACTCAGATATTACAGCAGTACAAATGGACTAAGACAGAGACGCTGTGGGAAATCTGGCTGTCAATGAGTGGGACATTTACTGACCATTGAAATAATTTCTTTTTTTTTTTTGTAAATATGGAATGTTTCACAAATTTGTGTGTCATCCCTGTGCAGGGGCCATGCTAATCTTCTTGGTATCATTCCAATTTTTAGGGTATGTGCTGCCAAAGCGAGCATCAACATCATCATTTTAAAAAAGACATGCTTTTCCATGCTGTTGTTCACATAAGCATATCCTTCTGCTAGTTTCCATATCCTCTGAGGTTGAGGGTGTGTGGGAGGATCAGAATGCAAAATCTTTCCATTTATTCCTGCATCTAAGTCCATCACTGAGAGCTAAACCTCTAGCTTTTAAAAAATGATTATACTGATTATGCAAAATTCAAATATTAAAGAATTACATAAGGTAGAAAGTGAAAGTCACCTGCAAAGCCTGTAAGATACAGTCATTATTAATAGTTTGGAATATATTCTCCTTTTTATTACTTGCTTTATATTTGTGGGGGTTTTTGTTACTGGAAGTCTACTCTCTTCTCCAAACCAGATGGCACTAGAAATGGCCACTTCTACCTTACAAAGCATGAAGACATCAAATCACTGCTCTATCACATTAATATTCCCAAGAATATTTTCAAGAGTACAAAGAAACATCCCAAGAAAGTACTGGATAATATACAGAATACCCATTGGGAAAATAAAAGCCCACAGCATTAAAGTTAGGCCCGTTAATTACTGCTCATCTTTGGCAATCTGATTGCTTTTGGCTTATGCGGCACACTCCTATTCATCTATGTACTGACAAATACTGAAAAGAACTCAGAAGGTCCACAAGCCAGTCAGCAGAATATTCATTAACTCCAACACTAACTGTGTATTTACTACATGCCTCAAACTTAAGGCATCAAGAGTGCCTGCTCTCAAGACATATTCTGGTGTGTATGGATGTGGGCGTATGTGTTTTGAGACAATAATGAAAAGCTGCTGAATGACAACACATTCCTAGACAGCTGAGCTCACAAGACTCTACACTAACATATGTGTTAGATCTGACTCACGAACTTCGTGGTCAAATACAAAAAGCACAAAGAAAGAAAAAACCCCACACACCATAAGACAGTTGCCTACAAGGATTATAAAGCTTCTTAAGCAGTCATGGAGTGTGAAATGTAGTACATGCATGAATGTGTATTCTTTTTAGATAGCTGGCTCTAAGACTTAATCCCTTGCTTCCAGAGTTATTGTTACTTAATTCAAACAATAACTATTTACAGATATTGTATTAGGTGCTAGACTATATTTGGTAGTGCAGAACAATTATTTAAAGCACAGTAGTTAATTATATGGCCTTTAAAGATAGCCTGGGTTCAAATCCTGACTTTGTCATGTCTTAACTAACTTAGACATTTCTAAGCCCCTCTTCCTTATCTCTAAAATGGGAAATGCAATAGCTACTTCACAATATGGTACATGAATTAAAAAGTGCTTAGCATTGTATCTGTATATGGTATCTATTATATAAACTGGATAGCAACATAAAATGGAATAAAATGAATGAACTTATTGTTCTATAAGCCTACATCTAAAAGTCTTGATTCAGCTTCTGATGAATAGGACTCAAGCCTTTCTTACCTGCAAATAAATTGTGATAAATAAAAATTAAAAATAAAATAAAAATAAAATTGAGAACTATATATGGAGAAGTAAAAAGATAAAAGATGTGGTTAACTTAGGTTCCATTAAAATAAATCAAGAGTAGCTTTAAGAAGCAGCTGAAACTCCGGGTAATTTATAAAGTAAAGAGGTTTATTTAGCTCACGATACTGGAGGCCGAGAGGTACAAGGTCAGGTGGTAGTGTCTGGTAAGCTTCTAGTGAGGGTTTTGTGCTGTATCACAACATGGTGGAGAAGCAGAAGAGGAAGTGGACATGTGTGAAGACACCAAACAGCAGAGGTGGCCTCATTTTATAAAAGCCTGCTTTGGCAGTAACTAATCCAGTCCCCAAAAACAATGAGAACTCAATCCCAGGAGAAAGGCATTAATCCCTCTTAACGACTTAATCACCTCTTAAAGATATCTCCTCCCAACACTGCCACATTAGGGACCAAGCCTCAGCACAAGTTTTGATAGAAACAAACAACATTCAAACCACAGCAGGCACATATTGGTAGAATATTTGTAGAATGACCTATTAATTTATTTTGATCCTCAAAGAAACAGTGGGATTCTCCATTCATTCCTACAAGAAGTTTATTATTTCCGTTCTACAGATGAGTAAAGTAAGGCTCAAAATTAATGGCTAATTTGTTCAAATTCCATGAAGCTAGTTAGTAAAGTGAAAAAGCTGGAACTTCAAAGCAGGTTTTGACCAACTCTTATACAGTGTCTATCAGGTTATCCAGTATCTTTCATACTATAGTGAATATATTCATATGTATCAGTAACCTTAAAAATGTTTCTCTTTAAGCCCCACAATTCCACTTCTATGAATGTATCTTCATCATCTATTGCTTCTCTAAGATTTATATACAAATATGGCCACTGAATAGTTATTTAATACAGTAGAAAAAGGAAAATCAACCAGAATCTTTCAGCATGTAGAAATGAACACTGAGAAGTCATTTAAAAATCAATGCTTCTGAAGATTTTTATTGACATGAAAAAATGTCTACAACTCCTAAGTGAAAACACCTTGAATATAAACTTGCATTCATATAATCCCGTCTATGATCTATATATGCAGAAGGATTGCTAAGATAAAAAATATCAAAGGTTAACAATGGGTAGTGAGAACATGACTTGATTTATATTTTTCTTAAGGTTAAATATTTACAATGTGCATGTAATACTTTTTTCTAAATATAAAAAGTGTACTTTTAAAAAATCAATACGTGAGGCTGGGCATGATGGCTCACTCCTGTAATCCCAGCACTTTCGGAGGCCAAGGCAGGTGGATCACAAGGTCAAGAGATCAAGACCATCCTGGCCAACATACTGAAACCCTGTCTCTGCTAAAAATACGAAAATTAGCTGAGCGTGGTAGAGTGCGCCTGTAGTCCCAGCTACTCAAGAGGTTGAGGCAGGAGAACTGCTTGAACCCAGGAGGTGGAGGTTGTAGTGAGCTGAGATGGCGACACTGCACTCCAGCCTGGGGAGAAAGCAAGACATCGTCTCCAAAAAAAAAAAAAAATCAATACATAATCATTTCCTACAAAAAGAAACCAAGACTTCATGAAAGAGTAGGAAATACCCAAGATGAGCCAGGGACATGTTACTCCAGAAAGCAAATATTGCACTTATGAGATCATGCATGCTAAAAAAAGACACAGGAGCTAAGTTGAAAAGTGCTGCACAGACGTAAGATGGTAGAATTTGAGCATTAAAAAAAAAAGATGACAACACATTAACATGGAAATCAAGCATCTGCATACATTAAATTATTGCATATTTAACAGTAACATGTATATATAATAATAGATCTAACACAATCGAGTCCATTAAAATTATAAGACTACTAAAAAAAATTTTCATTGGTTTACCTTGGAGGTTGTGAAGGCAACCATGCAATACACCAAAAATTGGTTAAAAAAAAAAAAGGAAACATACATTTATCCTGCCTTTTTCTGAACAGACTATATTTCAGGATAATCAAATAGGTGACGAGGGAAAGTTCTTTTGAAGATTCATAGCTAATAAATGTGGAAAGAAAAAAAATTACCATTTTGTAATACTTTTTTTTTTTTTGAAACAGAGTCTCACTCTATTGCCCAGGCTGGAGTGCAGTGATATGATCTCAGCTCACTGCAAACTCTGCCTCCCAGGTTCAAATGACTCTTGTGCCTCAGCCTCCCTACGTAGCTGGGACTACAGTCTTGTGCCCAGCTAATTTTTGTATTTTTAGTAGAGACGGGGTTTGGCCACGTTGGCCAGGCTGGTCTTCAACTCCTGGCCTCAAGTGATTGACTTGCCTTGGCCTCCCAAACTGCTGGGATTACAGGTGTGAGCCACTATGCCTGGCCCATTTTGTAATTCTTGATGAAATAATGGAACTAGGCAACAATCACCAGTGGCTTTAACTATTAGGTGAAAGGCTGATGGGGAATTTCATAGAGGATACGCAGGCTAACTACATGGACAACACTAATCTATTAAGACAACTACACACCAGTGTGACTCATGACACAACACAATAGGAAGTACAAAGCATCATCTATCAAAATTTGACTCTCCAACCCCCACGCTGCCCCCGTCCCCTTCCACTACAATTCTGAATCAAATCAAGCTTCTAGATGTAGTGGTCAGTCTACATACAGGCATCAAGAGGGAGGAACAAGTTTAACATTACCACAGGGAAGCAGTTAAGTCAAACCCAGAAAATGGGACACTTCACAGGACAGATGTTGGGTTTCTTCAAAAAACCAAACAACATGAGAAAAAGGGTGGGGGGAAGGACAGCAGAGACTTAAATAATAAAAGACTCATTATATAGTCAAATACAATCCATGGGCCCTCTCGATCTTGATCAAATAAACCAACCGAAAAAAACATATGTTGGCAATCAGGAAAATTATATACTGGGTATGACAATTAAGGAATGACTATTAATTTTGTATGTATATAAAAAATATCCTTATCAGTTAGACATACATATGGAAATATTGAGTGACTGGGATTTCCTTTAAAATACTTTAGCTCCACCTCTCTGAGAACAAGGTAGGGGACAGATGAAATGGCTAGCAAAGTATTAACTGCTGAAGCTGGAAATTCATTGTATTATAGCCTATTCGTATAAACTTACGTATTTCATAATTTAAAAAATAGTAATAAAGTTTCTATCTGACGAACTGGTATGTCTCCTTAAATAAATCACTGAAAGGTGAACTGCATAATCCATTGAATTTTGCTTTACTTAATTTTCCCCTTATTTGCCAAGAAGTTCAGAGTTAGATTTATGTAAAACTGCAAAATGACCCCTGTAATCCATGTTTCAGATATAAATACTACCCTTTCCTTCTATAGTGTCTCAGAGCTCTCTTAACTGTTCCAATCTACATGTATTTTCATTTTGTCCACCGCAATCCAATTAAACTTACCTTGTTGATGGCAGGTTAAGAGGAAGAATATTTACAGAGGAAATAGTTCCATGGGCAATGCCTTCAACAACTGGTTTATAGTGTGTCCCTCCCCTTCTCTCCGTGAAATAATTTTTGGAAACTACAGCAATGCCAATGTGGGTAACCCCTCCTCACTCTACTTGTCCAAAATGCTGCCCATCTCTAGACCACATTTTTCCTTTTCTTGAGAGAGTCTCACTCTGTCACCAGGCTGAGGGCAGTGGTGTGATCTCGGCTCACTGCAACCTCTGCCTCCCAGGTTTAAGTGATTCTCCTACACCTACCTTGGCCTCCCCACAGTGCTGGGATTACAGGCATGAGCCACCACGCCTGGCCTCTAGACCACTTTCAAACACCAGCTTCTCCATAAAGATCTCCACAGTAAAAGTGTAAGGCCCTCCTTACACCCCTAAGATTTTTAAAATCTTAATTATAATGTCATTATGTACCTATGTATCACTTCCAACTAATATGAAAGCCTCTTGATAGCAAAGCTATCAATATAAAACAGTCATTTTATATTCTTGTAACATTTGGCATGCTGCTTTGCACAACACCCCAGATACATTTGCTGAGTAGAACTGAAGAACATTTCTCAGAACAAAAATCACACCAACAAAAAAAAATCCCACAGAGATGATACATAATCAAGAGTTAACTAGAAAATTTTCACCTGAAAAACATGCAGAAAGGAGCTAGAGGCCAGAACCAAGATGCTCTTGGAGGGTAAGTGAGCAGGAACTCTAGCAAAGTGCCTATAATTTCCCTATTGCTACACAAAAAGCTGGACTCACACCTTTGCTGAGCAACTCTAATTTGTCCGTCTGAATATTGTTTATGCCATGAATATAAATCTGGTAATACTGTGACTAAACTGTGATGGCTTCATGTAATACCCTTGATGGAATACTAAAACGGCTGATCTGGGTTCCTAAGAGTGCAACACTATTTATAGAGCCATCCTATTGTGGAGCTTCACAGCTTTTTTGGATTGGCTGTTCTTAACAGTGTTAAACTGGAATAAATAGCTGATTAAGGCATGCTATATACTGTGATGTGTATTCCTGACCCCAATGTCTATGAACACTTTCCATCCATGAATCCACCCTGTACCTTTCTCTAGCTCCCATGGTAAGTAATTCCTGCATATCTTTAAAGTCACATAAAAGCCTGGCCATGATATTACACACTAAATGTAGGTGTCAGGATTTAAGGCAAGTCTCCTGATTCCAAATTCTACTTTTCGTATTTATTTGTTCTGTCATCTTACAAATCAAGTATTACAAAAAAAAGTAATATATAAAAATATAATTTTAAACACAGTAATCACAAATAAATGTTTGCTGAGTGATTTTGCTAAATCCTGACCAAACAGGCAAAGGGTAATTTCTAAGATTATGAGTCAAATAAATATGAAAAGGATACCCCTGAATGCCCCTATCCTTTAAAAAAATTTTTTTAAAAGATTTTTAAAAAGCTTGGCCTATACCCCAGCTTCATCTGCTTTCAAGATTATTGCTCATCATTGATAAAGTTCCTCTTCTATTCAATTTCTGACATATGCTGAATAGAGAGCTACGCTATGAGTACTACATATGACCTTCTAGTCCCAACCAAGTCTCCAGAGTGCAAGCATAGGTCTGAGGACCATGAGCTTCTCTGCATAGTCATCATCCTATAAAACAACATCTTAACTAAAACAAAGTTCCTTTAGGCACATGTCTACATTTTTCTCAGAACACTTAAAAAAAATATAGATTTTTCAAAGACTTCAAATTTCTTTTTTTTGAGACTGAGTCTCACTCTGTCACCCAGGCTGGAGTGCAGTGGTGTGATCTTGCCTCACTGCAACCTCCACCTCCTAGGTTCAAGCAATTCTCCTGCCTCAGCCTCCCAGCTGGCTGGGACTACAGGCATATTCCACCATGCCCGGCTAATTTTTGTATTTTTAGTGGAGATGGGGTTTCACCACATTGGCCAGGCTGGTCTCGAACTCCTGACCTTGTGATCCACCCATCTCGGCCTCCCAAAGTGCTGGGATTATAGGCGTGAGCCACCGTGCCTGGCAGACTTCAAATTTTTTTAACCTTTGCAGAATACAGAAGCAAGGGTAAAGGTAGATCATTGTTAGTGGAACACTGTCCATGATCCTAAAGCCAGATATACCTATTATTATATACATATATATAAAATACATAAACTTTGGATTTAACATATATAATAGGTATATCTAGCTTTAGGATTATGCTCCCTTAAATTTTTTCTGCAACAAGGCAGGACATGTATAAACATCCACTACAACATCTAAACACGGTTACAGAATATACTTAAAAATATGGTTGGAGGCCGGATGCGGTGGCTCACACCTGTATTTCCAGCACTCTGGGAAGCTGAGGTGGGTGGATCACGAGGTCCAGAGTTCAAGACCAGCCTGGCCAACATGGTGAAACCCTGTCTCTACTAAAAATACAAAAATTAGCCTGGCATGGTGGCAGACGCCTGTAATTCCAGCTACTAGCTAGGGAGGCTAAGGCAGGAGAATCGCTTGAACCCGAGAGGAGAAGTTTTCAGTGAGTTGAGACTGCGCCACTGCATTCCAGCCTGGGCAACCCCAACACCACCACCACCAAGTATCACGTATCAGAGCTCTGTGACTTTATTCTTCTAAGTTCTAATGACCACATATACTACACACACATACACAAACTTACCTGATTTCTGCAGACAAAAGGTTTCTTTTTAGTTTTTGCCATAATTGAATACTGGCCCCAATTAGCAGTTTTCAAATGTCTTTTGTTGTTTGCAAGAAAGGTAGTTTGCTTAGTACTGAAACAAGCTGCCATCACAGCGAATACTCTTGTAAATGAGTTTCTTCTAGTTTTGACTAAATGAATATCAAGTTCTAAATTACCTTAATAACATCATAAATAAAGTCAAGTTTAAAAGGTCGATGTCCTTGTGTTTAAATTTTCTATATTAACATAGCTTGGGAAAACTTTCAATATTTTTACTAACAACTCCACACAAAACTATCTTTAATAATGTCCTTTAGATTAATTATAAAAGCAAATACACATTTTCTTCAAATTGTTGGACAAACACAACTCTTTCTGAAGTCAGCAGGGGGTCATCACAGCATTTTTCCAAAGACCAGATTGCCTTGTAACTATTTCAGTAAAAAGACTCAAGTCTTTGGGAGGGGTCTTATTTTTAATCAGTTACTATATCTGTCCCTTCCTTTCTGTGCAGATGTTGCCCGCCTTTCTTTGTATTAGAGTTCATGTCTGTGGAAGTCATAGAGTGAGTGAAGGGAAAGAAACTGCAACTCCTTGTCCTTCTCTCTACTAACCCAGACTTAGGACAGTCACTGGACATAAAGGCCAGTTTCCTCATCTTTATAAAACTTGAAGTAATTATACCTGTCCTGCCCACCCTGGAAAGCTATTCATAAGGAATGGCTAAACAAAGAGCTGACCTGGCCACAAAGAGACCACACGATGTTCTGTGCAGTTATGTATACCAGATATGAGAGTAAAATGCGGCCAAGGAAGATTCTGAGTGACTCAGATAAGGCAGCAGTCTGAGAGTTAAAACACAAAAGATTCTTAACTCATACCAAAAGCTTATGCCAATTTACACAGTCATCAGAAGTCCATAAGGGCAGCCATTTCTTTGCCAGCTAATCAGCACTAGAACCTTTCAATCTTTTTGATTTGCCAGATTAAAAATGCTGTCTTCTTGACTTCCTCTTCTTTCCACCCCTCTGATCAATTCTTTTAATTTGAATTACTAATCATTAATCACAATGAACATACTTCCATTTGTATTTCGTTAGTGAAACTGTACATCTCTACTGCCCATTAGTCAACTGGATTCGGAGTCCTTTTCTTATTGATTTGTAGGATATTGAATAATTATATTATCCCTTTGGCTATTTAATTTGTTTTGCAAATATGTTCTCTTAGTTTGCCACTTGCATTTCTAAACTTTGTCACTTAATATGAAAAGTTTTCATTTTCTTATAAGCTTTATCTGTAAATCTTTTTATCTACAAATTTTGGATTTTCTACTAGGCCTGCAACTGCATGCTGAATGTGAATCTAAAATTTCACATTCATAGATATCAAACATTTATAGTTAAACAATGGTATCTTTCTGAAGTAAGCCATTCTAGTAGAATTTCATTTAATGAATCTCACTATTCTATCCAGTTTGAAAAAGAATGACTGCTTTCATTATGGCCCTGCTTAGTTGCAGACAAAAAAGTCAATGAAGAAATCTATTGTAAGAATCTGTGACTTTTCTCCAGTTAACCAGCAAATAGTTATTTTGGGGGAGGCGTAATATATTCTTTATATGGTAACCATATCTAAATGCATGTTGAATAAATATAACATTAAATAAACTTAATTAAATTTGACACATTGTTCAAAATTACAGCTCTATGATTTGAGGATTTTTAAAAACTGAATTTATAAACATGCCTTTTAGAATTAGATTCCAGCTTATTTATGATGTGATCAAATTCCCATTCCTAGAGTTGGGCATGGATGCCTGTAATCCCAGCTACTCAGGAGGCTGAGGCATGAGGACTGCTTGAGGCCAGGAATTAGAGACCAGACTCGGCCAGTCCTAGCCAAGCCAGGGGCAAATACTAAAAGTAAATTGACAAAATATACTACCAAATCTGAGCAATCATTTCCATGGGTATCAGGAATATTCTGAAGCTGACCAGTATCCTTTGTGTCTTAAGCATGGAGGCATCCAGGATTGGGATAAAACGAAAGGAGGAGATGCCATAAAGAGCTGAAAGCATTTTGAACTGTCTAATCAGACATGTTTAATATATAAATAACCACCTCCACACTAGCCTGGGAGCCATCTGGGAACGAGAGCCATATATTCACCTTGACTCTGTACCACAATTAGCATAGTCAGCAACCAAATTCCTGTAAAATTTATCCAGCTGTGGTTTTGTTACAAAGGGAGATGAACCTTGGGGGAATTACCCTCCAGGCATTCCTATTTGTCACCGCTCCTCTCAGAGTGTGGTGCTCCAAACGGGATCCCATAGTCCCCATATGTCAGCTGACCAGGCAAGACTACCTTTCCATATATTTCATAAATGTGATCTTCAATTACATTAACAGTTTTAATAATGGCACAACACAGCTAAAACATTTTCTACTGAGCAATTTAACTGACCCAAGTTTTTTGTAATGTTGCAAAGGAAGCCACACTTCATACACTGTCTACTACTGCAGGGGTCCCCAACCCCTGGGCTGCAGACTGGTACGCCTCCAGTGGCCTGCTAGTAATGGCAGGAGGGGAGCAGTGGACAAGAGAGCATTACTGCCTGAGCTCTGCCTCCAGTCAGATCAATAATAGCATTAGATCTCATAAGAGTGTGAACTGTGAACTGCACATTCAAGGGATCTAGGTTGTATGCTCCTGATGAGAATCGAATGCCTGATGATCTGAGGTAGCACAGATTCGTCCTGAAACCATCCTGCCCTGCACACCCAACCAGCCCTAGTCCATGGAAAACTCGTCTTCCATGAAACTGGTCTCTCATGCCAAAAAGGTTGAGGACTGCTGTATTACTGCACTTTGGGACATGCCAGCAGGACTGAACAACTATTCCTATTCAGTTCCTTATGATTTAGTCTCAGTACACAGTATGGCATTTACATTTTTTTCTTGGACCTTAATGCTGTTATCCAGTATGCATTAGCTTCCCCTACCAGATTTGTGTCAACTACAAATCTGATTAGCAAGTCACACAGGTTTTCCTTTACTTCCCATTACAAGTATGAATAGGTCAGGGAAGACAGTACTGGAGCTTTCCAATAAAGCCTATCATCGACGCGTATTTCGTGTACAGTCATTAAATAACCATCAGGCCACCTAACTGCATTACAGCATTGCTGGTGACATACAGACTTCTTTGACCTCATGACTGATGATGCACATATATTCATACAAAGAAAACAAGTGTCACCAAATAGCACTTATACTATGTAAAATGATACTAACATTCTTTATTCTATTTTGTTCTAACACGCTACTCCTTCCCTTCCTAATAAATATTATCATAACCCACTAAGTTCATTTCATAACCCACTGATAAGACAGAACCTGCTATTAGTAGAAGATTTAAAATCAATTTGAATAGCTCTTTTATACTAATGATAGCAAATTGTATTCACAATGCTGAACTTTTCAAGTTATGGCAAAGCACAAAGACTATTTAAGACTTCAAATTAGAGGCTGGGCATGGTGGCTCATGCCTGTAATCCCAGCACTTTCGGAGCCCGAGGTGGGCAGACCACTTGAAGCCAGGAGTTTGAGACCAGCCTGGCCAATACGGTGAAACCCGATCCCTACTAAAAACACAAAAATTAGCCAGGCGTGGTGGCAGGCACCTGTAATCCAAGCTACTAGGGAGGCTGAAGCAGGAGAATCACTTGAACGTGGGAAGTGGAGGTTGCAGTGAGCTGAAAGCCGAGATCATGCCATTGAACGCTAGCCTGGGCGACAGAGTAAGACTCTGTGTCAAAAAAAAAAAAAAAAAAAAAAAGGCCAGGCATGGTGGTTCATGCCTGTAATCCCAGCACTTTGGGAAGCAGGAGGATAAGCTGAGGTCAGGAGTTTGAGACCCCGTCTCTACTAAAAATACAAAATTAGCTGGGCTTGGTGGCACATGCCTATAATCCTAGCTACTCAGGAGGCTGAGGCAGGAGAATCACTTGAACCCAGGAGGCAGAGGTTGCAGTGAGCTGAGATTGCCCCATTGCATTCTAGCCTGGGCAACAAAAGCGAAACTCCGTCTCAAAAAAAACCCTTCAAATTATAGTTTCATATTACAAAGCATTATTTAGAAACATCTGTAATACATGACTGACTTCTATGAATGTTAAAGGTCTTCCATTAATATAGATCTGCCATCTTTAGTTTTATCTACAATGATTTATTCAGACACAAAAGAAATGAAGAGATATTTTTAGAACTAGTCTCAGAATATGTGAACTTCAGCTCTTTCTAGACAAATTAGCACTGTATTTTAAGATTAAAAAAGGTTAATCAGTGTCTATATATTTAAAGTATCTATTTTCCTTCTGGTTAAATTTACTCTCTCTGGCTACAAGGCTGTGTAAACATAGTCCATATGATCATGGGCAAACATCACAGCCTCACCCACGTTTTGGTAAATAAGAAAGGCAAATAGCCAATCCTGCTCTTTTATAAAGATAATTCCTTTAAAAGAATACCTAAACAAAAGAGAAAACTTAAAAGTTCAAGTATGGGGAAAAGACCTTCCAGAAAATTATTTTTGTGTCAAAGAATTAAGGTAGATTAGAAATGCTATGGTTCTAAAAAGTCACATCTGAGAGTGGTTGAAGATTTTAATTTTTTCCCGTTAGTCATTCCAATGAAAAACTGTATTTTCAAAAAAAAGATTTCTTTGCAAAAATTTACAACCTTAAACTTATTTCTACAGCATCAGATATAAACCTGGAAAATCACTCCCCTTCAAGGTCTAGCAGGGCTATTTCTGTTCTGGCCAAAAGCCCACAAAAGCACAAACATGCCACAAAACCAGCCTGAGCTGAACCACCATAGTAGGAGATTGGAAGGCTTCTTTTTAAACTGCTCAAAGGCTGCTGTATGGTAGTATTTAGTGTAAACAGACTTTTTCCAGCAACAGTATTTAGAGTCACAGAATGCACAAGTACACAGCCCCCTACAGATGATCACACAGAACATTCGACCCAAGGATAATTTCTGATGAGAATTTTCCTAACCAATCAATATATTCTTTCCACCCCACTCCTCCACATCAACACGCTAACTGACACATGAAGGCTTGATCCTGATGAAATAATGAGACTAAACAACACTGAGCTTCAGAGGAAGTAACCAAACCTCATTTGTCAACTGACTGGCATGATCAAATATAAAAGCTCTTGCTTGCGTTTTTGAGGAAAAAAGTTCCCAATCATACAGCCTAAACTCAGCTCATGAACCAAAAGATGAGAACTAAATGACACGTATAATAAGTGGCACATATTCATTAGCTGTTTCAGGACTTAGAACACAGCTGGGGAAAGGCACAAAATACAGAAGACTTAAATCTATGGAAGACTAATACACACAGACAGGGCACCATATGCTAAAGGTTCCAGACTTCAGGGGAGATGTTTCTCGAACTGCATTTTGTAGAATGAAAAATTTGGATAAGGGTCAGAAAATGTTTGACTGGAAGACTTTATGCAACCGTCTGAACTATGATAAGGGAAGAAAAATTACTTTGTAATTTCGTCAAGCTCTGGTGGGTAACGAAGTATCGGGTGAAAAGGCAGGCAGAAAGTGAAAAACCCAAGTGCTGTTTACAGAATAACCACATACCTTCTTTTATTGCTCAAAGAACATTCCACACTTTATGGAGTGGTGCTTTCCAGGTAAGCGTTGACATCATAATATAGTCAATCTGGAAAACTTGCTTTTTAATCTCAAAGCAGTATCTAAAATGTACAACAAAAGCATCTTATATCCAAGGGAGCATAAAAATTTAAGTTTTAGTGAGAGATCTAAAATCATTCAGGAAGAGCTACAAGGGACACATTTACTTACATTAAAACCTTATTTTCCTCTACAAAAATTCTCAACATGGGATTTCACTTTTCCTTTACTATTTCAGCAAAAAAATACTACTAACTCAAGTGAATATGAGGACTAAACAAAATATTTGTGACAGCACTCTGTAATCTCTAACAGACAGAGATGATCATTTCCGTGCAGGCCTCAAAAATCCATCCTCTTGATTTTTCTGTCTCCCCAAATGCTGGAGTTACTGTTAACCCTATCGCCAATCTCTCAGACTGGCTTGAAAAGGAAGTTATAGTGTTTAAAATTAGATTTTTGGCAGATGTCCTAAGAGGGTAGAGGGGAGATAGGGTGAGCTTATTCTGTAACAGTGGGAGAACAGCAACCAAGGCATTGAAGTTTTTCAGACTAAAATGACAGTAGTAGCCACTCTTCTGATAGTGACTTTTAAACCTTGTTCTAAGATCTGGAGCAGGTGAAGGTCTATCTCCTCTCCAGCCCAAAAACCTCACTCTTAACAGTTTTATATATTGGGTTTCAGTGTCATCGATTAAACAGTTTTTTTCTAAAAATTTTATGACATAAAACAATGTCCATTAAAAATGTCTGCATGTTGGGCACAGAACTAGTTTCTGAGGAAAACACTAACCTGGCCTCCAAGTCAACTTACCTAACTAGATTAGAAATCAAGTTCTGGTTAAGTTTTCTAAGGCAGACACTAGTGTCGGTTGCCATTTCAGCCAATTGTTAAAGCCAGAGCAGCTTCCAGACACTATAAACTTGGACCTCTCTGGTACTCAATTTTAATTAAAAGGTCAGCAGCATAAATTATTATAGAGGGCTGCTTCCACAGCTCCAGAGGATCAGAAAAATGATTTAATTAAACTGCACTCCAGCCTAATACTATGTCTTTTATGTTTTGTACTAAAATATCTTAAACTTGAACTCAGGTACTTCATTTTTACAGACTCTGTTGAGATTTGAGAAGTGTCGAATTTTTGAGATTTTTTGACTCCCCTCCTTCCCCTCCTCCTGACCGAGATTTTAGAAGTATATTAAGACTCAGAGATCACATTAATAAAGGATCCACAGGGTCTCAAATACAGAGAATTATGCTTCTCCTAAGTGGCTGGCTTTCTTTTTTATCTCATAAAGTGTCTTGAATTTGCTCTTTCTTTGTTCTGGCTACTCAAGCTTAAAGCCAAATGTGTAGGCATCATCCAGCTAGTGTAAAACATATGCATTTGATACTAACCTTGCCCTGAGAATAATTTTGTCTTTCCTTATTTTTCCATTGCTTCTTATCTAATTCTTTGGGGTGAAGATGGGACAGAAGGGGAGAAAAAAAAGAGAAGGAAACATACCCCTAATTTTCTCCATTTCCCTAAAATGGCAGGCAAAGAACATGAAAAACTCTAATTTTAGTATGATATAGTTTTTAACTTTACCACCATGATAAATGTGTTAAATACTGTAGGATCTAGAGTGTCAATATTCTCACTGTGGTAGAAATAGGTAACAATGGTATGGGGACATCCTGTCTGGGAAGAGAGTACTACATTAAGTAAAACAGGGAAAATATGTCAAAGCAATCAACATGCACAATGTGCAGCAAAAGCAGGGACTTCCACCATTTTTCTTGAGAGTCAAATACTTTCTATCCATGACTAACAGCATACCAGCCCCTTGAACATGAGAGATGGTCACATAACTCCTCCATCTCTCAAGGAGCCCCTGTGCAGTGTGCGACAAATGCTTAGTTCCTGTTGTTCTCCTTTCTGGTAAATAAAGATGAAGAAAAATACTTCCAAGTTTCTTCAACATATTTTTCAAGCCCCTATTAAATGCAAGCCATTATAGATATTAAAGTCTAAATGGTGTTTATAGAAAAAGATTTTTTTGGGCCAGGCACGGTGGCTCATGCCTGTAATCCCAGCACTCTGGGAGGCCGAGGTGGGTGGATCACCTGAGGTCAGGAGTTCGAGACCAGCCTGGCCAACATGGGGAAACCTTGTCTCTACTAAAAATATAAATATTAGCCAGGTGCAGTGGCAGGTGCCTGTAATCCCAGCTATTTGAGAGGCTGAGGCAGGAGAACTGCTTGAACCTGGGAGGCAGAGGTTGCAATGAGCACAGATCGTGCCACTGCACTCTAGCCTGGGTGACAGAACAAGACTCCATCTCAAAAAAAAAAAAAAAAAGGTTTATTTTGTTGTTGAACATGGTAGCTCATGCCTGTAATCCCAGCACTGTGGGAGGCTGAGGCAGGTGGAGGGGTTGAGCACAGGAGTTCAAGAATGGTCTGGGCACCCTAGTGAGACCTGGGCTCTATAAAAAAAATTTTAAAACTTAGCTGAGTGTGGTGGTACACACCTAGGGTCCCAGCTACTTGAGAGGCTGAGGTAGGAGGACTGCTTGAGCTGGGAGGTAAGGGCTGCAGTGAACCATGACTGTGCCACTGTAGTCCAGCCTGAGTGACAGAAGGAGACCCTGTCCCCCCACTCATATCCCCCCCAAAATTATTTTTAACCAGGTATATAAACCATTCATAAATTAAAATAATGACTGAGCTGGGGGTAGTGGCTCATGCCTGTAATCCCACCACTTTGAGAGGCTGAGGTGGGTGGATCAGTTGAGGCCAGGAGTTCGAGACCAGACTGGCCAACATGGTGAAACCCCATCTCTACTAAAAATACAAAAATTAGCTGGGCGTGGTGGCAGCTGCCTGTAATTCCAGCTGCTCAGGGGGCTGAAGCAGGAGAATCACCTGAACACGGGAGGCAGAGGTTGCAGTGCACTGACATCATACCACTGCATTCCAGCCTGGGTGCCAGAGCAAGACTCTCCCTCAAAAATAAAAAAAAAAATTAAAATATAAATAAAATAAAATAATACCTGAGCTGTACTTGTAAACAGCAATTCCACATTCCACTCCAACCTCTCCAAGGACACTAAGGAAAACAAGAATTCGAGGGGTATCAGGGGAGGCGACCAGCAAAGAGCACAATGTAAATGGAAAATAGGCTGACGAGATAAACCAAAATGCTACCCAATCAACAAGTACTGGTGATTTGATGCCTTCCTATGATTAAACAAAAAACACAAACAAAATATTAGTGGTTTAGACCAGAAGACTCCCTTGTGCCTTCATGACATCTGTGGCCAAAAGCCCTAAAACTGGGCCTACGTTTAACATAAGAGATAAAGGACAAAATAACAGGAATGAAGATGTGGTCTGGGTCAAATAACTAAGAAGTCTATGCAACTTTTATCTTGGACACCTAAACAAATGGGAGGAGAAGATGATCAACTCTACCCATCCTCAGAAAGGTCACAGGGTCATTCTTTATCACCCCCAGCACCATTTCCTTTTGGCAACTCCCCCACTCCCACATACCACTCATATAGCTCCAGTGGGTGGTGCTATGGTCTTACATGACACACCCCTGCTGGCCTAACCTAACCTAGAGGAGGGGTAAGCTAGACACTGAACAGGAAGTCAGTCTATCCAGGGGCTGAAGTTCCATGATACATACTTATGAAATGCAGGTGGCCAGGTTTTCTATCAGGTGGAAAAAACTGGTCTGCATAGAGACCATGGGGTGAATAAGCAGGAAAATGCAGAAGGAAATGGACAGTCTTAAAGGTGCCTGTATTCCTGGTTCCAGCTGTTTTTAAGACCCAGATGTACCTCTTCCTTTTCTCCAAAATAAAATTTTACTAAACCCCTGTTTTGTTAGAAGAAACAAGAAAGTTCCAATAATACAAAGGGCTACCTCAAAGGGCAGGGGTCAGATCTTTCTCCTCTTCACCTTTTAGAGGGCCAAACTGGCCTAGTGCAGGCTGAGAGCAGCACTGTCTTTTATTCTTCCATACACTCTACGTATCTACTTTAGGGGACGGAGATCTGAAATGTGTCATAAAGAAACAGGAAGGGAGAGAGATCCAAGATGGCCAACTAGCAGCGTATCAGGATTGTAGCTCCCAGTGAAAGCGCAGAGAGCCAGTGGACGCCGCACTTTCAGACGAATTTTTTGCCCACAGACTGGGAGATTCCTGGCGGAGGAGCCACACGGGTCGCCAGCGCGGCTTTTTTGGCCGGAGCGGCTATTTTGCCGGCACCCCGGCATGGCGCTTCTCAGTGCAGAGTATACGGGACGCGGTGCCCTTTGAGTCGGGCTCGGCTGGTCCCATCCCCACAAGCAGAAAAGCAATTGGAAGCGCTGAGGACTGAGAGTTTCACAGTAAGCACAGCCGAACCGGGAAGGTCCAGCTCTGTGAGGAAGGGGCGTCCGCCAAAGGAAAACTAAGAAACAGAAAAAACTTAATCACCGGGCGGAGAGATCCAAGATGGCTGATTAACAACAGCTCAGGATTGTAGCTCCCAGTGAAAGCGCAGAGAGCGAGTGGACGCCGCAATTTCAGATGAATTTCTGTGGAACACAAACTGGGAGACACGCAGTGGAGGAGCCGCAGGGGTCGCCAACGCAACTCTTTTGGCTGGCGCAGCTGTGTCGCCGGTGCCCTGGCGCGGCGCGGTACTTCTCAGTGCGGAGTATATGGGATTGGGTGCCTTTTGAGTCGGGCTCGGCTGGTCCCATCCCCACAAGGCGAACAGCAATTGGAAGCACTGAGGACTGAGAGTTTCACAGTAAGCACAGCTGAACCCGGGAAGGCCTAGCTCTCTGGGGAAGGAGCATCTGCCAAAGGAAAATTAAGAAACAGAAAAAACTTCATCACCAACAAGCCGGACGTCCACTCAGAC